>JAQQZZ010051237.1:0-23404 GCA_030265115.1 Mopalia vespertina | reverse complement strand
TCATTTTATAATGACCTTTACCGTAAAACATGTGTTCTTTTGACTTGATTCCACAAACATAGCTCGTCTCTGACCAAAGCTGTTGTCTAGCATAAAAGCTGTCAACGCAGTTCGCCTTTCTTTGGGATGATGTACACTCTTGCGAAAAGAGGGACAGTTGTGAAAGAAATAAACAACGACAGAACCCAGAACATAACAAGTCTATAACCAGAATAGCAATGTGCTTATCAAAACTCACTTTATTAGAATACAACTATCCATCAAGTGAAAACTTATCATACGCAGAAAAGTATTAATTTCTTTGCTTGATTGGGGTTTAACGTCGCACTCAGGGGTATTTCACTGATAAGACGACGGATTGTCCACTTCACACAGTTCCTCGCCTTATATCGGTGGAAAACCCGAAGGAAACGTCGTAAAAACACCCTTGCGATTGCCGGAGCCACATCGTGTGATTCACTCACAAACCTGATGGTATAGAACTCATGTTTGTTGGTTATTGAGTTCAGGCGGAAACAGTCTCCTCTGGAACTTTGTACAGTTTATTAATGTCTCTAATTCACAAAAGTATTGGATTTAAATAAATAAAAAGAATCAACTGAATATGCACATCAAATTCCCGTCTACACGACATAACAAAGTTCAACAAAAGTTTGAAACGTTGGCAACAAATCTGTTATTTTACTGCTGTAAACATTGTACCAAACGTTTTCGACCCAATCCGTATATTGTTTTGCTAGAATCCACAAATGTTTAATGGAAAACAATCGTTTAACTCAAATAAAAACTAATCAAAACTGCCACGGCAACGTTTTTATTTTTGTAACGTATATTGACACTAGACCGTGTGACCTGGTATAACAATTCGCAGATATTATTCATGTTTTGTGGATGTCTAGCGCACAGTCCCGATTTCCGGATGTCGCAAAATGTACTTTGTTACCAGAGCCTGATCTTCGTTTATTGGAAGAGATATGGTCAGAAAACTGTGTCTTATGAACCATATAATTGAAGAAATTCAACAGTTTGGATGTTGTCCAAGTATGTTTTTTTAAGAGCACGGAGAATCACTGTCAACATGTTGTCTTCTGTATCCGTCTTGTTCAAGCCACGTTTCGTTGGCTGAAGAGGAATATCAGTGTTAAATTGTCTTCATTTCTCACTGTTTCTACACGAGATTTTGATTATTTCTCATAACATACCGATGTAGGCATTAACAAAATCCTGGAATCTCCGCACTAATTTCATTTACCTCTGTCACCAATGACAGATTCATCAACAACAACACCTCAGAGGATCTAATCTTAAGTTATTTGATGTTTGCAAAAGGATATAGACTGAAATCGTTCATTATTGCGCATGCAATTGTGACGTTAACCGTCTAGAACCCCACACGAAAGTTTCGGCTTAATGTTTTCTATTACCAGGTAAATACCAAGATATCAGAATTATCCGCCAAACACTTGACAAACATTTACAGCCTCGGATGGTTATAATTGGTTGATTGATTAATTATTAAACTATCCCAGTTAAAGTTAATGTGTATACTGACTGATAACTCAATACATTTTCGAACATATTGGCCAAATTATGAATTGAATAGATATCGATAGCATTCAGGAACTAATTAAATAACTTTAATAAACAAAAGAAAGAAAATTTTAATAAATTAAAAAATTAAAATCAAGTAGGACAGATTTCTGTTCGTAGAATAGAAAAAAAAATAGCGTCAACGCGGCTTTTTCATGGAAATTTCAAATGTCTTGTCCACTCATTCACTTGGCAATGGCTTTATTAACATCACGTTATACCTGAGTACATATCGTGTCATAAATGAAGCATCGGTATGATCACCCAAAGCAATGGAACGCTGTTTGCCTTTGTAATGACACGATGTTCAGATTTGACAATTTCCTTCCCTCCTGTTAATATCAGATTTACCATTGATTTATCTTCTGTTAATTACGCACCTGCCTGTGGCTTTATCAACAGCGAAAGGCAGCAATTCGATATACATTTTAGTGCACCTGTAGCATGAAAAATGACACTCTTACGTAACTGTTACCTAAAATACCAGCATCTTTATTTGAGGCATATAAACTGACGACCAAACCAAACAGGACTAATAATCGATCGACAGGAGACGTATGTATCTAATGTCTGTCTAGTATGTATCATTGATCGGTAATTGACGATTTTAGCGGAACAAATGGTAATGTGACTACTTTATCTTTTGTCGGAAACAAAATAGGATGCTTTAATTGTTGTTTATTTAATATTCATACATCAGATTATTTGCTAGTTCTACAGTGATTTTACTTGAATGGGAGAATAAACACTAGACATACATATTGAACAGCCTTAAATGCATTGTGAGGTTGTGAGTCGTTTAACGCCGTACGTGTATCACACTTATGACGACCTGGTCCAACGGATGAAAGAAATCATGTCTACGGCAATGGCAACAGAGGATAACAGAATGTAATACAGAAAAGTCACAAACCAGATCGGCTTCCCGTATCCTCTTTGGTCTTAGAAGCTCACTCCGACCGTCCAGGTTAAATGAAGCTGACGTCTAGAGCGTACCACAATCGCTAGAATCTAGCTTTCGCTTTTCGACTTATTTATTCAGTTACCTCCGTCCAATGCTTCTGACGTTTATAAGGATGCTGCTCGATCCCTTTAAAAAGTCATTCCATCAAAGGTTAATTAAATACTGACACAACAACCAAACATTGGACAAATATCTGTGGTTGAATGATTGGTTTGTGTTTGACACAGTGCTGAATGTGTTTCTTTACTTACTCAACCAGCCTATACATGTAACCAGGCACGGCATGTACAGCATTAATTAAATGTAAAGTCCAGTGCAAACGCTGATCAATATACACTACTGAACGTATACAGGCCGTTCCAGTAAGTTCAATTGTTCGATAATCTTTGTACAGACCAGTAGACTACATTAATCCATGTCTTTTTTGGAGAAGCCCATCACAAGTACAGACAACGAAACATGACATGCATAAAAAGAGAAGAAAATGTTTAGAAAGGAGGGTAATATTTATTCCAACATCCACATAAGAAAGGAATAAAATGATCTGAAGGCACTGGAAGTTACATGTCGCCAGAAAACGAATTTCTTCGACAATCTCACCGAAATAAAAATTCAAAAGCCAACAAAAGACAAACTGAAGAAAATGGCGACCCTCCCCACCCCTACCAAAGAACAAAGACTCATCAAATTGAGTGGTTCGCATTTGCGACAGCAAAAACACAGGATGACGCACATATATCACGTTTGAAACTAACTATCTGTTGCATTGTACCTTAATCGCTTCGAGTCATTATATCGACGTTTGTACGCTATGCAGGTTAGCAATGACATACAAAGTAGAATTTTGCCAGCAACCTGACAGATGCAGGCCACGTCAGTTCTGTTTGTAGCCACACAATAAAGAAGCTCTCACCAAAGTCGTCAGCACGTATTGTCCTACTTCCGGGTGATATAGGAACTGATATGGAGCGGTCTTTAAAAAAAGATTATTCTTGACAACCACTTAATTAGAATACCGTTATCCAAATTCTACAGATTCTAATCTTCTATTGGTAACAAAGATATAATAATTTAGGTTAAATTTAGGTTGCTATTCTGTGCAATTGTGAAAGTCTGTTGTTATCACTGACACACATAATTATGTATTAAGCTATAACTACTACAATGCTATATAAAATAGGGTAAATATGATAGGGTGAGAACAATTTCTATCTTTGATCTGAAATTTAGTTTAGTATTTAACTGGCATTTACAAACGTTTAATAGAGGTGAAGCACACAGCTCCATTTCCGGAAATCGTAAATTGTTCTCGTCAGGGGGAGTTGGCATACTTTTAATGCCACTGATAAGGCCAGTTGGCTATGTTATATATCCAATTCTGCATCCGCTATGTCAAGTCATGGTCAATGGAGCAGACAGACCCCTATGTATTCCGACACCTTGAGCACTACGGTGAAAACAATATCTCAGTGTGCCTATGGGTCGGAGAAAAAATAAAATCAAGACATACATTACATTTTCAGTCAGCCATGGACGGAATGTTATTCGTTAATACGCAAAAGGCCATATCTTGCGTCAGTCACCAAGAAATCACATGGGGATATACTTTATTAAAAAATCTCTCCAGCGAAATAGATCAGTTTCCAGGTACATATGTTCCATTTTGTGCAACACACGTTTAAGACAAGAAGTCAACAACAACATGTCTCGTACATGTTACTGAGAATCGAATGCCATGGTTTCTTAAAGAGAAAAAACAAAAATGATCTGGTGCAAAAACTACACAATTTTTTTTTCAGTTTCCGCAATTGAACAATTGAATGGTTTGTGACAAAACTTTGCACACTTTTCAGAATTAAGATAAAACTAATGATATAATGGCTATACATGTAAACATCAGTTATCTACAAGTCTTAATAAAACCTATAATTAAGTATTTGTTTTAGTTAGTCAAATCTAATTGCTACGGTGTAATCAATAAACTGTTCCTGATATGATTTTAGGATTTATTTCAAAATCAATAGACTTTGAGTTGATAATTATTTTCGATATCTCTATTACATTGTGGATAAAAAAAATGAAATTCTAGTTCGGTTTGCTTGCCTTTAATTCTTGATTGGATTATAGCTGTCGACATGATGTGCTTGAATCTACACCCAATATCGACTTGTTTCATTATAAAGACAATAGTTTTAAGACTGACCCTGCAACTAACTCACTCAAATCAGATCTAGACAGCTAATTGGTTAATGTAGCCGTGGGTGATATATATAAATATAGTCTGAATTTCTCGTGATACTTCACCTTAATCCGTGGGGATTGTTATCCGCCATTCTAAAGTTCACAGCACCAATTAACTTAAGTGTGGTTTTTATCTAGCACACCAAAGCTATGTTATGTAACAGGCCTTTATGTATTCCCGTCCAAAATATCCACGCTGACACTAAGATTACGCATATCTAACCCCGTTCTAGGTAAACTATCATGGACTGACCTCTAGATATGTATTTAAAAAAGGGGCTGGAAAACATTACTTTGGAAACGAAGCACGGGAAGAATATGAAACATTCTCCATGTTTAACTTTTTCTGATCATCGTTGATGTAGCAGACCAAGAGTTTGTTATCGTCAGAAACCTCCACGTGCTATAAAATCAATCTCATGTTTTCTATAAGGTTAATATTATGTCATACATAAATCCACTGTATTATAAAGGGCTATCTAACTAGCTATAAACCGTGCTAGACCATATATTGACCTATATACTAGTAGTCTTTGTGTTACTCTATCACTGGAAAAAGTACAGTTGATATGTATTTATTAATTGATACAAATATAAAATAGCTAAGTTTAGTTCTATTAGGTTTCTTATCTTTGGGAATGGACATAAAAACTTCTCTAAAAATTGTCCATCTAAAGTCCCTCCTTCAATGGAGGATCTTCTCCTCGTACAATACGATTAGTCTGCAATCCGGAGAGATCGGCTGACCCAAAGGATTTGATCAGCTAACAGCAGTGCGATTTATGGTGTATCCAGAAGGGCCAATCTATTAGACTAGGCTCTATTTTTTATGAATACAAAGCGACTGGTCGTTCCGGTTGATGTCTAAGAGTCACCATGACTTTAATCTGAGTGTGTCAATTCTTTATCCGACTATTTCCGGAGAATAATTATAAAAATACAGCCTGTCACACTCAAACGTTTTATGCAGTATCAGACAACACGACAGATTAGACCAATGATTAACCCCTCACTCAACCTTGATTGTGACGGGCCAATGGAGATTCTACAGTTGAATACGAAGGAGGATTCTCGTCAAGCCAGATTTACTATTGATCTGTTTTCCAGTAATTAACCAACTACACTCTGCTTTTTGGCATGCCGTCAAGCCTACAAGTCGATAAGGCATGTTGAGTTACAACAATAACTGAATTTGAAAACAAGCAAGCATAGATCATGGCACCTTGACGTCACTACAGCCAAAGGTATCTGAACCTCGCTTTGTTCAAACTATAGTTACGACCAAGCCCATCTATCTGTAACTAATTAACGATTGACTCAAGACATGTGAACATCATTCTGCATATTTGTGTCCGTCATTGACCGATAATTGGCCACACCAGACCACCAAATGATAACTCGATGAGATTATTCGTCTGATATTTAAATACGTCGCAGATATGTAACTCTTATATGAAACTAATTGGGATACACACAATGCCAATTCGGCTTCATTGAGTAGTAATAAATCTATAGACTATTATCGCAAATCCGACGTCAGAAAGACACATTTTGACTGAATATTAAGGTTTTACTGTACCGCCACCAGCTGATTTGATAATTATAGCATACTCACTGATTTTACTTGATTACAAGAACTAAATTAGAAATATATATTGGACGGAACACCATTCAACCTGCTAATGTACTAGAAACAAATAGTCTCCTTGCCCTCAGATTTCATATATATAGATTTTGCAGGGACTTTACAGATATAGGCCTTTTGTGTCTTCCGGAGATAACTTGATCGTTCAAGACTAACCAAACACCGCTACAGCCTTGTGTGCATGTCTCTAACAATATACCCTTAATGGACATATACAAGTCTCTCTTGTCAGTTCAATTGATGGATGGTCTCTTTGTACAGACAGGTTAAGTATTCTACTCCTGTTTTATTACAGTTGTCCATCACAACTACCAAATTACATATCCTACACGTAATTCTAGTTTTGTAACGGTGTTTTGTTTGAAAACTTTTGCCATATACCGTTATTATTTGGATTTTTGGACGCAATGATAATAAACAATGACAAACAGTGTATCTTTTTACCAGGTATGCGATGATCGCTTGATACAGTTTATTGCTCTAATTGGGTAGTTATTAAGGCGTTAGAAAAGTTATTAACACAGATAGCCCTTTTTGGAGTCGGGCAGAAAGATTGGTCATGACGAAGAACAATACCATTTGCGTATTGGATTTGAGCAAATAATAAGAATGCCTGTTAAGGCTTTACCAGGATGACATATACATTTAACAACCCGTCTACACGGTATAAGTTTTGTTGTAAAAAGAAGTTTGATCGTATAAAACAACAATAAACCGTTGACACAAATATGGTATTTAACAGGTGTAAAACGACAATCATGCAGGTAGATTTGTTCCTGTATCAAATACGTTGGATCATTTTAAAGCAATACATATATTTCAGTAGATAGAATCCACAAATGTTTACAGGATATCCATCTATACACGCGCATAAGACTTATAGTAACTTTATCGGAAAAGTTGGTATTTAAGTGTAATGGCAATGGGCAATAATTGTAACGTATATTGACACTTGACGGACGCTCTGGTATAGCAATTAGCTGATATTATCAATGTTTTAGTAGACGTCTAGCCTACAGTCCCCATTTCCATATGTCTCAAATGTACTTTATTACCAGAAGTTGAGCTACGTTCATTAGAAGAGATAAGGCCAGTAGGCTATATTTTATAACCCATATTATTCAGGAAATTTAACCGCTGGCAGGTTATCGAAGTACGTTTAATGAGCACGGCATATCAATGGTACCATTCTGTCTGCCGTATCCGTTTTGTTCTATAGTCATGGTTTATTGACCGTAACGAAATATAACCATTAAACTGTCTTGTTTGTTAAACAAATGATTGCAAGGTTTACAAATTGATGTAAAATTGTAAGAATTTACCTTATCCTGAATTCTAAAAATTAATATTGAAATTTAATCTCAATTAACAAGTTCTTCATAAAATAAACAAATTAAAGAACTTAAAACATGAGTTTGACAGGTTTCCCTCTAAACCCTTGGTAAGGTTATATGAACAAATTATAACTTAGCACACTCCGTGTTATTAATACCGCATTCGAATTACTACCCAAATCAACGGAAAACCTTTTTGTGTTTGTATTGAAGCGAGGCTAACGGTTAACAATTTAATTTCATTTCTTTGGTGCCAGTTTAACCATTGATCTCTCGTTCGTCAATTAAACAAATGATGCGACTTTATCGACAGCAATTCGATATAAAAGTTAATTTCCCTATAGCATAAAACATGACACTCTTACGTAACTGTTGCCCAAAATACCAGCATCTCTATTTGGGGCATATAAAATGCCGACCAAACCCAAGTCAATAGCACTAATTATCGATTGACAGAAGACGTATGTATCTAATGTCTGTCTAGATGTGTGTATCATTGATCAGTAATTGACGGTATTAGCAAAGCAAATGTTAATGTGATTACTGTATCTTTTGTGGGTATTGATTCTTCTAAGAGCAGAATTTGCACAGCAAGTCGGAAACAAATTAAAATGCTTTAAATTAGGATTCCTGTCAATTTTGTGACCATTCGTCCGATGCTTTTTTGAACAGAAGAACAACACCAGACGTAGGCCCACATACACTCTTAGAAATAATGGGTAGCCTATTGGAGGGTTCTTGAGAAAAGATGGAATTATCTGTATAGGACCATAACGGCAAAAACGGTACTTTAGAAAAGCTGGAATCATCTATATGGAGCCATTACGACAAACACGGTTCTATGATATAACAAGTAAGAGAGAAATACTTAAAAAGAGAGAAAAACAGTTGCAATGAGGGTTCCATACAGAACCATAACGGATTCCACCAGAGCCATGACTAAGAGTGCACTGAACAACTATTTAATCAAGAGGTTCAGTAAAAGAAGGCATGGCAAAATCTTAAACTTCGCTCTACACTCCGACTCTATAGAAAATTCATATTTTACATCCAGTGTTTCATCTGGCCAGATGAATGTTGCTTGTGTAGCTTATATGCAATTCCACCAGACCTTCATTCAATGCCGAACCAACAACATTCAACAGCAATACAATGTATCAATAATGATGCTGTTTAACGCTGTAATCGATAGTTTGTTTATCATGTAAATATTTCAACAGGAAGTCAAGTTGTACAAGCATAAAATGCAAAAAGTTATGCAAACCAACAGCGCTGTGTGTGGTGTTTATAACACTATACACCAATGGACGCATAAACGTCGCTAAATTGATCAATGGTCTCTTTCTACCGCAGACAAGAAAATTACATTACTTTCCGTCTTCTTAAAAACGCGCATCACAACTACCAAATACATGAATTACAGAGAAGGGAATGTTTGTAAAGTAGGGTAATGTTTATTCCAGTGTCTGACTTAGCATGGAACAGAATGGCGTGAAGACACCGGATGTAGTTTGTTGTCCAAGCCAATTTGCTCGTTTATCTCAATAAGAGGAGACGGCTGCCTTCAATCCAAAAGAATATTTCTTTCGATACTTTCAAACAACATTACCATAACACATGGAAACACACGAGCCCTGATTCTTGCAATGGAGTGCTTTTTGTATTATGTTACAATCGATGCACATCATTATATAGATAGCGGACAATGGCATACAAAGTAGACGTTTGCCATGCAGCTATCAGTCAAGTAAGCAACAGTTTTTGTCTCTTCTTTCGGTTGAAACAGGAACTCAAATAGAGCAGAACATTTGACTGAAATGGATAAAAAGAACTAATACATGTATTATCAACAATGTATAAAGAATACAATTATTGAAATTCTGGGGTATTTAATCATATCTAGTTAAGACAAGATAGGAATCTTTGTGAGTGCTGGATTACAATAGGCAAACGAGATGCTGTGAAATTGTGAAATCTGTTATTGTCTCTTTTTAAACACACAAGGATTACATTATAAAAAATAAAAGTAGGTGCTACTCAAAGGCTCGATTAAATTAACTTAAACCTGAAGATGTGAAACTGATTTTTGAGGCCTTTTACATTCAAAAAAAAAATATTTCTCTCTTTAAAAATAAAAAGCATCCAGACTCAGCGCGATTTTAAAAGAGTTCGGACATTGTACTGATTTTTATCCCGTTAATTGTCGGTGGAATTCCCGGTTATACCTACTAAAGACCAGTGCCATCTGTGTGGATGACATTTGTATTTAGCATCAATCTCTACGACGGACAACAATAGCTTACATTCAGACTTGATTTGTGATCCCATTTAGTGATAGCTTGATATTAACAAAGTTTTAATAGATGTCAAGCATACAGCCCCATTTCCGGATGTCGTTAATTTACTTTATAACAGGAAGTTGGTCCACGTTTAATGGAACGGATAAGGTAAGTAGGATACATTTTATATCTAAGTATAGCTGATGAAATATATCCTTTGGCGTGTTATCAAAGTAAGCTTTGTGACCGTTGATATATCAATACCCAGATGGGATATTCTCTATTCGGTTTTTGAGAAATCATTGTTGACCGGATAGAGAGAACCATTATAATTCACTCCCCTTTGAAAAACCTGGAATATTAATAGCTCGAAGCATGTATTAGATTTTATGCTGGCCAATAAATCCTAAATAACGAGTAAAAGCAAAAATTTGTCGATCAATTGTTCCAATTGATAAACTGGTCAACCTTTCTTCAAACATATGTCTGGGTTTGAAGAAAGTCAATCCGAATTCTTGTAATTTGGATAGGACATAGATAGGCGCTGCCTAACAGCTAACACATTTTACAGGATTCCTAGAATATGTCTGGGTTTGAATAATTGTTGTTTTTTTGTGTGTGTGTGTCTTTTAACGAATTATTTTTAACGAAAATATTGTATTCTGGGTTTATTCAGGTGTAAGAATTAGGCACCTCAATAGATCCGTGTCATCTTCATCGTCAGCTTAGAGATCTCCAGATGATCGGTTTGTTTGTTTGTTTGTTTGATTGGGTTTAAATTTCATATTCAAGAGTATTTCACTTGTATGACGACGGATTGACCATTGCACACTGTTCCTTTCTTACATACAGTGGAAAACCAAGAAACCTTGTAAAAACCACCCCGCGATTGTCTAAAATATGACTGGAAACATTACGCGAGTATCATGTTTATTGAACGTTTTTCATTACGAATAGTTATGTAAGAAGACTCGATCAGAGTTAATATTCTTTAAAAGTGACACGGTCCGAGGTATAATCAATCCAAATTCTTGTAACTTCGATAGGTGCTACCGAACTTCGTTTTATAATGACAATGTTTAGGCTGATGTGGGGAAATAGTTCTGAATGTTTCCAATTTTGCTTGAATGACGTGAGAGGCCATGTATATAAAAACTTAAGGGAAACGCCCACAGGAATCAAGTCATTGTTGACGTGATTTGTTTAATAGCTAACACATTTGACAGGATTGTAGGAATTACCTTTTAACTGATAAATGTTTTAATTGATGGATAATCTGTTGACATCGAAGTTGATACTAAAATGCCATTTGAATATGTGTCGCTCGATTGATGGTCAACTTTAACGTGGAGTGTGATCAATAATTATTGAGAGTTCCGACACATTTGAAAGAACCTACTGATTTCTAAATCCTGGTGCCTAATTGGTTAAAGTAGACGTACTTAATACATGTAACGATTGCCGGAAGTTATCGCGATATTTCACCATACTCTCTTTTAATTCTTACTACTTATTCTAACGGAAATAATACCTATTACCTCAAGTAGAGCGAGTGCATTTAATCGATAAAACAGAGCACTAGAAGTAGCACTTATTATGGAAGGTGCTTCATACCAGAACACCAACCCAATAAATTTGTTTTACCTTAAATCGCAATTCCTTCAAAATATCGATATTAAATTTTATTAAGGAAAAGAATGCATGAAACATCATGAAAAAAATGGGTTACGTGAAAATGGCAAACTGTTCGAGTGCAATATTTCCCATAAAGCACAAGGTTGTATATTGTCTCATTTGACCGCTTATTGGTAGTATTGTCAGGAAAAGAAAAAAAGAGTTGTTTTTCACTCACAAGACTTGGCTAATATATAAATAAATATCATAAATGTCAATCAATACAGATCAATACAATCAATTTATAGAAATGTTCAAGAATCCAGACACGTTGATAATCATGCATCTAAGCATTTATATATACGTCCTTACCTTGCGCAACGCAAATTTGATTGGACCAAAGCATTAAAATAGATCCATGCTAGTCAGCCAAGCCAATCAAAAGGGGCACAGTTTCAGTGTTACGACCGAATCGAAAGCGACTACATTATACTTTGGTTTAGGTCGAAATTGTCGGTTCTTGATCGAGTCACTCATGCACCGGCACTGACTAGCTGATCAAAGAATCACACTCCACCACTTTCCGTCATATCAAAGAAGAATTCGACTTCACGCCAAATTTAGCCAGTGGGGCGTTTTTCTACTTAGTCTTAAGGGGCCAACTGACGCTTTACAGGTTCACTTCCTCTTGAAGACGAATGAGGATTCCCTTGGCACCATAGTTACCATCAATCTGGCTTCGACTTATAACGCATCGACATGCTGCTTTATCAACAGTTGACGGCTGCAGTTTGATATACATGTTAATTTACACAAATAGTCCCAATTGAAAACAAAGAAGTCCAGACGAGGACACTCTGCCGTTACTGAAGCCAAGAAGACCAACAACTGGATTTGGCACCTTTATTATAATAAAATAACGCAGGTCAGAACAACTGATTATTGATTGTTGCCAAACGTCTTTGTCTGTGTCTCAAATTGACGGTTAATTGACCACATACAAATCCATTAGGTTTCAAAGCAATTTTCTTTGTGGACATAGAGTCGTATCAGTTTCCGTTTTTGCGGAGAGTGCAATAAAAATATCTTAAACTCGGAGATGCAAAAAACAAAACAACAACATAACAGCAACAACAAAAAAGAAACAAAAAACCAGCAAAAAACTTCAAACATCACAATACACGCTGAATCTCAGACAATCTGATACTTTTCACCAGCAGAAAAATCCTAAAAGTTTAACATGGACGGCTTTACAACATGACTTTAAGTGGAACCCTTTATGGTTTACACCTCCCCATGAAAATAGGTCTGTACAGAACGAGGCACCAACGTACGCGAGTCAGATTTGTTTTTACGTGCATTAATTACAAATGAAACCCGGTGATTTAATTTAATTTTTTAAATTGTTTATTTATTTAAAAAATTCTTTTTATCTACACTCTAAGAAAAAAGTGACTCTAATGGAAGCCTTTAAGGATCATCAGTCACGGCTCTGATGAAACCCTTTATTGTTCTGTATGGTACCCTCACAGCAACTGTTCCAAGTATTTCGCACTTTCTTCTTACATCAAAGAACCGTTTTCGTCGTAATAGTTCCATATAGAACTATCCCTTTTCCCAAAGAACCCTCAAATAACCAGTGTTTTTAAGATTGTACGTTGACATACCATTGGAGTTTATCGTCGCAACCAAAGAAGCATATCGTTTCTTGTATGAAGCTGTTTTAAAGTAGGAGTGAAGGAGTGGGGATGTTCCGAGTTAAAAGTACAAGCTGTTACAGTTAATACGGCTTATGCTCCGATGAATGTTAACCTAACACATCACTGTTGTGGATTTACGAAGTCTAACTTAAGACTGTATATTGTTCCACCAGACCGTATCATCAAAACAAAGAAAACGTTTAGTGACACTCGTTTTCTTCACCAATGCTTTTGGCGTCTTGTCGGATTTTAGGTTCTCGTCTTACTTAAGGTTAAGTCACTTTAACGATCTTCTAGACGCTATTTTGCTGAAGGTAACAGTCTTTATATAGAATTTAAAGACGATATACAGCTAACAGCTAACTTAGAAATTCAAGTCATCAATATTTGTTTCGCTCAAGTTAGCATCGAAATCTTGCTTATTTATCAAACCGTTACTAATTGTACTACTATAAGCGAAGTCTATGGGTTTTAATTGATATAGCTTTGTGAAGATAAGTTGTAGGTGTGATCGGAGCGAATAGTAGACGTGGCCCTCTCGCCCATGTCACTCGATTTGACCAAAGACCACAAATTTGAACGAATATTTTAGTGACAATCGTACAAATAAACGGAATCATGTCGAATGAGTAATGTTCCAATATATTGTCTACAATTTTGATCAAAGAATTAACTAAAATGTTACTCAGTTTTTAATCCCAACACCTTTTTTTTGTTTCTCTGACAAATTTAACATTATTTAAGCACTGTTCACCAATGTACAACAAACAATGTAATATATTAATATAATATAACTGATACAATACCCTATTTATTGTGAACCCTATACCTATAGGCAATAAAGCCATCTGAACAATTTTATAAGTATTATGTATACATGTATGTTTTACGAGGAAGGTTATTCTGCCCATTCCTAAATAATCTGATCTTAATTGAATTATTTGACGCCCTCACTAAATGGAGTCGATTCTGGACAAGTCAAATGGAACTCAAATATAGGGGAAAATTACATGAAACCTTAAAGCATCTGAAGTGCTCCACATAGTGTATTGGATGCTCTCTCGTAGTGTATTTCCTCGGAAAGTATAAGTTTGTAATTTCAGGAAATATGCGCAAGTAACCAGTTTAGATTAAACGAACTTATCAAATCGAATTAAGTGATAGGTGAATGAGACTTAATAAACACTTGATGCTTGGACAAAAAAACAGTCTAACTGTAAAAGACATCAGACAGAGCAGTAGGGGCCAGTTTGACTGAATACCGTATTTATATTGATTCAGGGCTAATCGAAAACAAGCACCTCTTCGTAATTAAATGTTTATCAACAAACAAAAAATAAAAATCTTATGAGATAATTACCAAAGGGATTTGACTGATATCGATAAAAACTTTCTCGGAGATATTTGTATTATATATTGAAGGTAAGTAGATAAAGTTATAGTATTCTATGAACGCGAACACAGATTGTCGTTAATATTCTTTTACCATTTTCTGACTTACTGCATGGTCTATCCAAAAACAAGTCGAATATATATTAAAGCATTAAACTAGTGACATACATAATATAAGTTATATGTTCTTTTGTTCGGACGTTTTGTATATTTTCGTATTCTGATATAAATTATAAGGGAGAATCTGCATGGCAATAATTATAATTGAACGTTTAGCAGTATCGTCAACGCTGTTATCATTTTAAATTGTCATTCAAATAGTTACAATCGTAGTGGCAATGAACATGGAAAAGTAGGGAATGCAAGTTAATTATATTTATTTTGTATAATCTAGATGTCCTTTCGCAGGCATTCAGTGAGCAATTATGCAATTTCAATGACCTCCCCGGTACTTTATTGTGTCTTTTCTTTAGATCCACCAGCCACTCACAAATAACGGCATTCCATCGCATCAGTTGACGTGGTGTTCATAAACGACAAACCTAAAGACATTAATTACCCTGGTTGTGAGGTGTATTTCCAAACAAGGGCCAACCACTTAATGGTATTAGTTATAAGATTCAGTTAGGCATTTATGTGACAACTGAATATCAGGGAGCTATCTAGGGTCACTTTTACAAAATGGCGTACGACACAATGAGAACTCACGTTTATAGTTTAACATGGCGAAATTTTGTTTTAAGTTGCTTCCATTCACGGACAATAAGCCACATGGTATTCACATGGATTTACGTTGATTCCATTCACGATAAATTAGTCACGTGGTAATCACATGGTTTAATGGTTGTTTCATTCAAGAATAATTTACCACGTGGTATTCACATGATTTTCTGGTGTGTCCAACCAGAAGATATTAACCCCGTGGTATTCACACGGTCTTCTGGTTGATCCAACCATAAGATATTAACTACGGGATATTCACGTGGTTTTCTGGAGGATCCAACCACAATATATTAACAACGTGGTATTCATGTGGTTTTCTGATGGCTCCACCATTTCCCCCAGTATACCACTAGTGAACCACGTGATATCCATGTTGTGTGCCCGCTGTGTCATGAAGGCAGGGTGTCAGCTCAAAGGTCGATTTTGGTTCAGTACATGTATTCTCGTCATCTCTAGATATACACCAGAGGTTCTTAAAACAGAACTAGTCAACTTTTCGCTTAATGGTTGAAGTTGTAAAATGATGGACGGTAACTGAACATACAATCTATTACCATTTAACACGTCTACAAGCCGATCCGTTCATGAGCAATAAGTCGTACCACTTTAGAAAACTTACTATGCTACCTAGACTATATATTTTCAACTTCGAACGTACACATTACGAGTCAATCAGAAATAGGTTGCTTTCATCAGAAAAGTGTTTTTCGATTTGCTTGGTATATTAGGTAACATTACCTCGTAACTGCTGGACTCATAAATGAATACCAATAAACTCATCAGTGTATTAAATTGAGAAGAATCAGTAGCTGTTGTTTCGAGTTACGGTAATCTCATAAACCATACAGGTATATAGTATGGTGTGGCCTTGATTGCATTTATAATCTATCAGAGTAAACCGTTTTGTACTCACCTGAAGCGTGTGGTCGAAGGACGCTATCAGGACAGCTCATTTGGTCAGAAATATAGGCCAGTTCAACAGAAAATGGAATTGGAGCAAGTCAACTGTAATGCTAGTGTCTAACAATGTCATTCCAACAAAGATCCTACTTGATCATTATTAAAGTCACCCCTTGAAAATATCTCAAAAAGCACACAAAGTAATCGACGCAACATTGTCTGAATGTTGTAGTATATAAACATAGACCAACTGACGAGCTGTCAAATAGGCCTACTATCTCTCCTCCCAACTCCCGAAAAGAACTACAGAAAAACATTAAATTATGATATCCTTCATCAAATAATGCAGGTATTCCTTTTTTGCCATTTTAAAGTATGTTGAAAGGCAACACCTTTTTACTTTCAAATCGACATTTACTGTGCTAATATAGAAGAACACAGCAACAGAATAGGCTTTCATTTGAGTGCATCTTTGCCATCCATCCTAACACCTACCTTTCATAGTCTGGTAGAGCCGTTTTAAACGTTCGTCAAGCGCTGACACAACAAACAAACACCATGCAGCAATTTATAAATCAATGATCGATTGATTGTTGTTTAACGCTGTACTGAATAGGTTTTAAGATTTCCATGTATATATTGCAACAAATCCGATATTTTGTGTAAGTAGCAGCCAATTGTCTTCTGTCTAAATTAAAGTATTTCGTTCTTGCAAGTTCGATTGATCGATAATCGCTTTCTTTAGATAAGTAAATTACATTACTCCCTGCCTTCTAATGTCTATCACAATTACCCAAAAAACACGTATTAAAAATGTATTTAAAAATTTCTTTCGATATTTATATAACAGCAGTAACATAATGCAAGCAGCACGAGGCTAAAAATAGGTGTTTAACATACAGTCATTGACAGACGTAGGCGCAGTTTACTGTTTAGAACAGTTTTTGATCACTAAGAAGCTATCAGCGAAGTTATCAGCACTTATTGCCCTTCTTCTGGGTGACACAGGAACTCCCATAGAGCCGGTAATTTGAAGGAAATGGATAAAGATTTAACATTATCATTAATTAAAATACAATTACCAAATTCTGGGGAATTTTTTCTTCTCTAGTTAAGGAAAGATAAGAACTTTAGTTGAGGGATTGATTACAGTCGTAAGCAGAGAAGCTGTGAAATTGTGACAGTATGTAATTGTTTCTTTTCTAACACACACGTATTACATTATAGACAATACTTAAAGGCTCAATAGAATTAACTTACATCTGGAGATGCGAAACTGATTTTTGAAGCTACCTGTTGCCCTGGTGTTCTAAAAGTTAAGGGGCAACATGAAGTCGTTTTTTTTGTTTGTGATATGGAATCCTGTTATTGCCGGGTCTGATCTTTCTTTGTTGCCAGTCATGTCGAAGGTGGTTTTCATATAAGTGAAATAAACTTTCAATTACGTAGTTAAACCCAAATCAAACAAAAAGCTTCAACGTTTTGAAAAAAAAAGAAAAAAATAGCATTTCTCTGGTTTAGAACAATAACTGTGAATATTGATTCTTTTCAAATCTCAGACTGTTAGGCGATTTTAACAGAATTCTTACAGTTTATTGAATATATTTTGGTTAATGTAAGGCGTGATTTCTTCATTTTACCTGGAAAATACCAGTACCACCTGTGTGGATAACATCTGGATGTATCATCAATCTGTGCGGTGAAACAATAACGTACATTTATATTTGATTTATGATCTAGTTTAGTAATTACCTGGTATTAACAAAGTTTTAATAGATGTCAAGCATTCAATCCCATTTCCGGATGTCGTAAATTTACTTTATAAAAGGAAGTTGGCCCACGCTAAATGGAACTGATAAGGCCAGCAGGCTTTGTTATATATAATCAAGTGATGTTGACGGAATTTATCCTTGGATGCGTTATCTAAAAGTAGGTTTAGAAGTCGTAAGTATATCAATAACAAGATGGCGGATAGTGTATCAGTTTTTGTCAAGTCATGGTTGGCTGAATAGATAGAAGCATACGTATTCATCACCTTTGACACTACTGGAATATTTAATTATGGACTGAATTTATCTTTATGTCCATTTAAGTGGGAACGTAAAAACCGAGGTGCAAGCTGGGAGAAACAAATAGGCTTACGTTTCATCACCTTTATCGTCTTTATCGACTCACTTATGTATCGATACCGACTAGCTGGTCAAAGAATCATACTCCACCACCACCAAATTTGGCCAGTGGGCCGTTTTTCTACTTTGTCTTAAGTGGCCAATTGACGATTTAAAGATTCACTTCGTCTGGAAGATAATGGAGGATTCATTTGATATCAGATTTAACATCAATCTGGCGTCGAGTAATTACGCATCGACAAGCTGCTTTATCGACATTTAATGGCTGCAGTTTGATATACATGTTAATTTAGACAAATACTCCAAATTGAAAACAAACAAGTCCAGACGAGGACATTCTGACGTAAATGAACTCAAAGGGACCAGCAACTGAATTTGGCCCCTACGTAATTGCGAAATAACGCAGCTGATAACATCTGATTATTGATTGTGACCAGACAGAGTACACATCATTCCGTCTGTCTGTCCGTGAAATAAATTGATGCTTAATTAATCACATATAAGCAGATTCAAAAGTCAATTGAATTATATACCGGTTATGTTTGCTTGATATTTTGACTTGAAGTCTTATCAGTTTCCGTTTTTTCGAAGAGCACAATGAATATCGTAAACTCGTAGATGCAGAGACAAAATAAAGATAGAAATAAAACGTCCCAAAACATGAATCATCACAATACTAGCTGAATCTATGACAATCAGATACTTTTCAATACTTGACCGGTCACAAAATCTTGAAAGTTTTACTAAGACGGCTTTAAACTGAGCAGAACAAAATTGCATCAATATCATTGCCAGAAATAAACATAATACTGTACACTAAAACGATGTCTGGTTGGTTGTCTCGATGGAACAATCATTCTCATGCAAGCAGACATCTGGTAAAGATAAGCCGAGGATTTTCCTTGACTCACCGTGTTATCTGTTCTTACTGACACAACTTACTAGATGGGGTAGTTTAAATATTGTGTTAAGGGCATTGTGCAATCAAGACACAGTAGCTGTAACACGTCAGTCAGCTTGCGTCTCTCAAAGGTAAAGTTTATCGTTATAGATAATCAACCAAGTCTGATCCAACACCGCTAAAGATAAAGCAAGTTGTGATCAAATAATGGTGGTCGCCTGTCCTTCATTTCTAACCATGGGACTTAATGGCTAAACAATGACCATCTGTGTTTGTTCAATTGATCGATGTCCATTTGTATGGACATGTGAACTCTAACACTCACTGTCTTATAAAGGCTGTCTCCCAATTACAAAACATCTTCCATTACGGGTCATGACCTACTAACTATTCGGTTAAATGGTTGTAACTTTATAGCAGTATCTACGTGGCAAAGACCATAGCAAACAAGTTGGATAAAACTAATCGATGACGATTTGTGCTTTCAATCGTAGATCAGTGGAAATACACTTGGATCGGGTTCTTTTCAGCGGTACAGAGTTTTGAATTTCCCATTTTTTCTATGTAGTAAACCTTAAAACACCTGTATGATTAACATGTTGGTTGTTGTTCAGTGTAAAAATGGAAGGCGGACAAGTGTATTGGGGTTTTAATATTGGAACTATCCCAGCAAAGACACAACGTATAGCTGCAACGTTGTATACTATCTTTACATTGGTAATGTTGCAGAGTAACCAAATATCAACGTTACTGCAACGTAAATCTACGATGAAATTTGGTTGTTAGTATTTACCTGTTGAAACAATGTTGTCAAAACGTGACAGGAAACGTTGTAGTTTAACGTTGTGACAACACAAATCGACTACTTTGTGACTTTGTTGTGAATTGGTTAGCGTTTTGTACGACGTACTAACAATGTTGTCAAAACGTTAAATGATGCAACAACAATATTACAACGTAGCTATTAGGTTTCTGTTTCGTTACTGTGTGGTTGTATTCAAAGGTTGTGGCAACATAACTGGTAGTCCACAATATTCCGTTGCAACAACGTTACACTACCGCGATAAAACGTTGTGGCAACGTTGTTTGGTTTGCTGGGATCCTTCTTTGCTGTTGACATAAAGTAATCGTATAACTGGAACATAGGCTATGTTATTTGAAAAGAATATGGCTGTAATTACCGAAAAACAATATAACTGTAGAATGTTACCAGCTTTCTTAGTTTCTTTCGGCTATTTAATCGGTATATACATGCAGATAGCTGGAATATATATTTCAGTATTTATTCATGGTTTGCCGAAAATAGGAAGGCACCTTATTGAATTTGACTAAAATCTGTACTAAATCCAAAATCTGTCAACTTCCCCAAAAAAACAAATTCATCAAGAATCAACAAAGTTGCACAGGATTTGTTCTTGAGTTAGTTTATATTGCCTAAGGGAATCTTGATCGAATCGTTCTATTATTGGGAATGTGATTGTCACGTGAACACTACATAAATACTTTCTTAAACCGGTTATAGGATACTACACGACACAGACCGTTCTATCATAACTTGAATTGAGATTCTGATAGCAGTGATGTTTGTCCACAGGCAATGCTTAGCTGATAATAAGAACTTTGTTTTGTTGGAGGTTATCGTTGGATAAAGCTGTTTTAAAGTAGGAGTGAGGGAGTGGAGATGTTTCGAGTTAAAAGTACAAGCTGTTACAGTTAATACGGCTAATGCTCCGATGAATGTTAACCTAACACTTAGCTATTGTGGATTTCCCGATTGTCTATCTCAAGACTGTATATAGTTGCACCAAACAGTATAATCAAAACAAAGAAAACGTTTAGTGACGTTCGTTTTCTTCACCAATGCTTTTGGCGTCTTGTCTGATTTTAGGTTCTCGTCTTACTTAAGGTTAAGTCACTTTAAAGATCCTCTATACGCTATTTTGCTGAAGGTAACAGTCTTTATATAGAAGTTTAAAACGACATACAGCTAACAGCTAACTTAGAAGTTCAAGTCATCAATATTTGTTTCGCTCAAGTTAGCATCGAAATCTTGCTTGATTATCAAACCGTTACTAAATGTACTACTATAAGCGAAAGCCTATGGGTTTTATTTGATATAGCTTTGTGAAGATAAGTTGTAGGTGTGATCGGAGGGAATAATATCCGTGGCCCTCTCTCCCATGTCCCTCGACAAAAGACCACAATTTGAACGAATATTTAAGTGACGATCGCACCAATAAACGGAAACATGTCAATTTTTAAACCTACACCTTTATATTTGTTTCTCTGACGAATTGGAAATTATTTAAGCGGAGCTCACCAATGTAAACTAATGTAATATATAAATATAATATATAACTGATACAATACCCTATTTATTGTGAACCCTATACCTATAGGCAATAAAGCCATATTTAACACCTGTCATGTATCATGCATACATGTATGTTCTGGGAGAAATTCGACCCATTCCTGAATAAGCTGAATTGAAGTGAATTGAGCGGATGGAGTTGATTCTAGACAAGTCACACGGTACTCAAATATAATGGGAAATAACTTGGAATCTTAAAGCATCTGAAGTGCTCGACATAGTGTATTGGATGCTCTCTCTAAGTGCATTTTGTCGGAAAGTATAAGTTTGTAATTTCAGTAAATAAAAGTAACTGACCAGTTTAGATTAAACGAAATTTATAAAATCGAATTAAGGGATAGGTGAATAGGACTTAATAAACACTTGATGTCCGGAGAAAAAGCAGTCCAACTGTAAAAGACAAGCACACGACGCAGTAGGAGTCAGTTTGACTGAATACCTTATTTGTATTGATTCAGGGCTAATCGAAAACAAGCTCCCCTTCGTAATTAAATGTTTATTAACAAAAATAAAAAAATGTTGCATAATAACTAGCAAAGTGATTTGACATCACGAATATTGATAAAAACATTCTCGGAAATATTTGCATTATATATTGAAAGTAAGTAGATACGGTTATATATAGTATTCTATGAAAACGAACACAGATTGTAGCTAAATGCTTTTACCATTTACTGACTTAGTGTATAGTTTATCCCAAAACAAGTCGAATGTATTTCAAAGCATTAAACTAGTATCACACATTAATTTACTTGTGCTTGTGTTCGGACGCTTTGTGTATATTCCTATTCTGACGTAAAATATTAGAGATAATTTTTTTTGTAATCCTGCATGGCAATATTAATAATGGAACGCTCAGTAATATCGACAAAGCCGTTATCGTTTAAAATTGTCATTCTAATATAATCAATGGCAATAAACATGCATTTTATATAAGGTAGAAAATCTTTCTGAAGAATTCAATCAGCAATTAAGCAATTGCAATGACCTGCCCGGTAGTTTATTGTGTCTTTTCTTTAGATCCACCAGTCACTCACAATTAACGGCATTCCATCGCATCAGTTAATGTGATGTTCATAAATGATGAATAAAAGGAAATTAATAAACCAGTTTGTTAGGAGCAGCTATGTGATTGGTAATTCCAGACAAAGACCAGCCACTCAACGCAGTTAATGCAAGGATTACGTTAGGCATATATGTGACAGGTCAATATCGGTGTGCCATCTAGGGTGACTTTTATGTGACAACTCAATATCGGGTTGCCATCTTAATCTTTAATGTGACAACTCAATATTGGGGTGCCATCTATGGTCACTTTTATGTGACAACTCAATATTGGGGTGCCATCTATGGTCACTTTTATGTGACAACTCAATATCAAGGTGCCATCTATGGTCACGTTTATGTGACAACTCAATATTGGGGTGCCATCTAGGGTCATTTTTATGTGACAACCCAATATCAAGGTGCCATCTAGGGTCACTTTTATGTGACAACTCTATATTGGGGTGCCATTTTTATGTGACAACTCAATATTGGGATGCCATATATGATCACTTTTATGTAACAACTCAATGTTTGGGTGCCGTTTATGGTCACTTTTATGTAACAACCCAATATT
>JAQQZZ010051226.1:0-10073 GCA_030265115.1 Mopalia vespertina | reverse complement strand
TTTTGCATATAGTTGCTAATATTGCATTTAGTATACATTAATTCTAACAATTTGCTAATTTACGTTATATTATCTATAACTCTATCGAGTTATAAAGCATTGGCATAAATCATTCCATAGAATGGACATGCCAATAAGACAAATAAGTAAGTATGTCTGTTTATGTTAACACCAAAACAACTCAATGTTTATTACAAATGCTGTCGTTGTGATTCTGTTTATTTTTTGGAACGGCATACAGAAAATCCTTGACAGAGACATTATGGATTGTTCTTTAACACAATGTGTACTGTAGCATGTTTATATCTTGTTAATTTAATAAAGGCTGCGGGCAAAACGGATCCTAGAATAGAACCATGTTCTTGGTTCTGGCTTTCTACTTGTGATAAGTCCGTGTCGAACAGACTTGTGTTCTGAAAAGCATTTCCACTACCATCAATGTATATCATTTTGTACCGATAGTTTAGATAATTGTATTACGGACTTCTTTGCACATGTCCGTTCCTAATGGATATTTTCTTTCCAGGTGTATGTCTGACATTGTCTCTCTTGCTATATGTCCTCGTTTTACAAACGTGTTGAAATTGGTCTATTCCCATGCTTGTTTTCATATTTAGAGACATTGTATGATCACCTTGGTTCGGACCCCGTATGAGATTTAAATTTCTGTTTTTATATTTGTAATACGTTTAACAGCTCCTGACACTGTAGATTCACGCTAGATCTACAACTGAAAGTATGTATATTAAACAATGCTGCCCTTTTGATGAGGTATATAGTGCCGGTAAGTCACGTGATGTAATCTGCAATATTTCACGTATCTTACCCCACTTCCGGGTACCTCTTACATTCCTTATAGTTTAGCGTTAATGGAAAGTTAAAAAGATGCCAATTCCCCCTTCCAGTCTAACAGCTGCACAAAATATTGCTCCGAAAGAACGGTATTTAAACCATACAGAGTTTGAACGAGGTACCCGGAAGTCAAGTACAAGAGAACGAGACTACCAGGTGCTAAATACAGTTTAGTCGTAAAGAGAGTTTTACCACAGTGGTTAAATACTGTATTACTAGACATATAATGGTCATATAGTATTCAAAATATGTACAAGGAGTTAACACCGCCCTTAAGAGCGGAAGTTACAAGTAACACAAATGGATTGTCTATCCCTACTTGGAAGATAGTTTTAAAATCTTTATTCAGACGCAATATATTTTAGTATTACAAAGATGTATTAATTACTTCGAATATGCATTTTTAAATGTGTGTAAAGATATGGACTTTGTGAACAACTACGTTTTGTCATAATTTGTTTTGACTAGGTTTCCTCCCGTAATTTGGCAAGGCACAAGTAGACAATCTGTCCTCATATAAGTGAAATACCCTCGAGTACGAAGTTAAACCCCAATCAAACAAACACGTATTATGGATTGTACCTCTTACATATTCTCCACACTAGTTATGTTTCCGGTATAGATCGTATACTATACTGTTAGAACAAGATAGGCACCGTATACAAACATTTTATTCGATATTTGCAGTTACATTATAAAAGGTCGCGTTATTTTTCTTCATAATCAATAATAATAGGCACTTTGGTCGAGCCAGAATTTAACCAAATTTAAAAAATCGTAAAGGGATTCTGACAACTGTTCCCCGTCGGATGATCACCTCGGGGAATACCTGTCCTCTACAGCCACCTTAAGTTGTCAGTTGTTTAAATTCTTCCCGTGGAAACCAAGAAAGGACTGTACGTGAATGTAATATAATGATTAAATAACTATTTTTTTTACGACAATTCGGTGTCACTATGTTCTTACACTAACGTACTGTTGTTGCCATTTTTATCCTGTTTTGTCAATAATCGTGTACCTAAGGCGGCAAAGTGACAGCCAAATCCCTAGTTACCTCTGTGGGTTAAATTTTCATTTCGTCGTATTCGCGAAACAGTGAAGACAGTCATATGCGTTTTAGTAACAAACACCGTTCCTTGCCACAAGTCGACAATATAGACAATGACAATTGTTTTCTTTCGTACACAGAACGTCTTTTACATATGTTGACTGGTAAAACATGTACAGTGCGTGGACGTTTTATCCATGACATATCGTCGTCATAATTTCTCTGCAGTGTTTACTAGAAACTCAATGATAGCAAATGGGAGACAGAACTGTTTGACGATGGAGGAAGGAGAACAGATACTTTACAATGCTGTCAGTTAAGCCTTGGTACTAATGTTAGCAGCTACCATAAAGTGCCCTTTCTTGCGACGCTGTAATTGAATTACTTTCTGTTAGACGCTGAGTTCACCTAAACGAACAGCACGCCGTTGCAACGCAAACCCAGCTTATAACCACACTCTGTTAGAAGCCAGCGATACCCGTGTGTACAATATAGTTAACAATAAGTTGCTAAACAGGCAACGGTCTCTGGGTCTCCTGACCTTAAGTTTACGGATAACGTTAGCATTCAGCCTGCCGCAGACGAGCGATTCTCCGTCGGCGACTAATTGCTAGAGATTTTCCGTCGGCGACGGCATTTGCCGCACACGGAGCGATTCTGAGTCGGCGATTCTTCCAAAGTCACCTGACATGTATATCACGCGTCTAACACTTGTCATGATTTTTTTAAAGATGACTTTTATTGAAAACTGCATACAAAATTTAACTTCCATTTTTATCATTACATGCACAGGCGACGGAGCTAGTGTATTTTACATTCGTTAACATTTTTTAAATTTAAATCATGTGACTGTATCTCGGATGCTGATTGCATGTACAACTTGTGGCTGCGATTTTCCGTCGCATGTTTGCCGTACACGAGGAGATTAGTCGCCGACAGTCTGCGACGAGTTGCAAGATACCAAACAAGTTTTATCCCTTGCGACTAGTCGCCGACAGTGTTTAGTCGAGTTGCAAGCCTGCCGCACACGGGGCGATTTCCCTGAGATTTTTAGTCGCCGGCGGAGAATCGCTCGTGTGCGGCGGGCTTTAAGTTTACAAATGGTGCAACATTTAAGAGGTCAACAGTACAACATTGACCTATTTTGATACATGTCTGTACTCTGCACGGTCTATTAAATGTGTGTTCATTAATTTGTTACTGAACGGTACGTTATATTAAATAATAATTACCTTGTTGTACATAGAACAATTTTATTCTAACTTTTAATGACATCGAGGCACTCTTTAAACTTGACCTTGGACTTACGTCAGCGAAATTAATTCGCGTTCGTTCCTCAATAGGATGATCCAGCACCTGTAACAAAGTGTATACTGGTTATTTGCCAACATCTTCCTGTAGTAATCTCCAGTGGCCTTGACCTTTCACGTACAGTACCGGAAATGAATACGGATTGCTCCTTTGAAACCAAGAACAGCGTATGTACCAAACAAACAAAACACAGGCCAGTCTGTGTTTTAGTTTCTAGGATTTTCCCGCATTAATCTATAATGACCTTGGTCTTTGATGAACCCCACTGTTACTTAATGTGTTTTGCTTATTCTCCGCGTGTGAGGTGTTGGTATACACCTCACACGCGGAGCATAAGCAAAACTTGTCATGATTTTTTTAAAGATGACTTTTATTGAAAACTGCATACAAAATTTAACTTCCATTTTTATCATTACATGCACAGGCGACGGAGCTGTTTGATTCCAAGATCAAACAGCAGTTCAACCTGCATCAAATTTACAAATTTAACTGGAATGAATCACCTATCTTGTTAAAATATCAATCTGTTTCGATCTGATAATCGAAGGGACTTTTCCGTCGTGTAAAACTAAACGTAAATTCCGGGCTAGGGTTAATACTTAACCTTACCCCAAACTAAACACTTAACCTACCACTCAACTACCCTTTGACCTAACCCTTAACCTGACACTAAAATTGACCTCATGTCTGAGATGACGTACGTACCATCAAAGGACAAGCATATAATTTGAACATATTGTATAACTTTGGTAAAAAAAAAGACATTTTAATGAAAACCTGAAAATCTCGTATGATCGATTGATTCATGTCCTAACGATGCATCAAAAAGCAAAGCATCAGCTTGTTCACACAATAGCCAGTTCAAAAATTCTATATTTCTAGTAAAACCAAGCCTGTAATATTACTTTTTGTTAGAGGTATTACTTTGAAAACTTTCTAACATGCATACAATTTTGTTCGTCGAAGACAAACGATAGATATTCGTGTACTATTGATCATAGGACGGTAAGTCGCTAATGACAGATTAAAGCGCGAATGTCGATTCTATATAAGGGGTGAATCTGTATCAAAGCGTTCAATGGTTCACAAACCTTTAATCAACTGGCCCCTGCACCTGAATTTGACTTCAACCTTTTTGAAGCCACGTTACAATAAGACTTTTGAGTAAACAAATATATTGAAATATAGACAAATATGCTTACATTTTTATCGCTTGAATAATTTTTCTCGACTGAATGTGGCATTGAAGTAAAAATCAATGCTCCACAGAACCCACGATAGTCTCCACCAGGGAAATGACCAAAACACCCTGACCGTCTGTCTCATAGCGCTATCGACTCCCAGGCCAGCCAGCCATAAAGCACCTTGATTGGAGAAAAGTAGGCAGGTCGCTTAACGAAGATCTACCGCCTTTCTATGGATTTTTCATCTCGTTAGCTTCACGAACTATACTCTGCACAACGGTGACTATACCTACATATTTTGCCGCTGGCTCTGACTTCTTAGCAGAGCACAACTCGCCGTGACAATGGTTATTGATATATATAACTAGTGTGGTTCCAAGGAATTGTAAAAGGTCGCTGTTGTAGACTAATTCTGTGACTATTACTGTTGGTCCCTACGACCTGTTGCGATTGACAAGGACATTAGTATAGTGTGACTGTCGTTATACGTTGTGAAGCCGCGGTCTGTTTTTTTAACACTCCAAAAGCACAGAGCTATCAAAATACGTTTTTTTTTCTGTTCATCTTAAAGACACTTGAGCAATCGCTTTTCCAAAATCCTGGATGTTGCAGACGATTACTCACATACGCATAAAGGACTACAGTCGTCTCAACCTCGGACAGCGCGGCGTATGGTAAGTTGTCCTTTTGTTTCTACTGAACGGTTTGTTAGTGAAACGTTTACTGGTATAAAAAATAGTATATGTATATGCATTTAAATGCTATAAAAAGCCCTGTTCTGCTTTCTTCATTGACAACCTTATGAGTTATCACTGTTATATATATTGTATTAAAATATTAAATTTAAACCGAAGCTATCCAGTTTGTCAATCAACCAATCGATCACATGTGTGTTTGGATTGAGCTTCGATTAGAACAGTTCTCATTTGCCTGATGAGTATTTCTAAGGCCTACTGTGATTTTGAACCACCTACCATATACTGAGTTTTTATATTATACTTCAGATACCTTTATTTGGAGAAAAACGTGAACAGTTCTCAAGTTTATCCCTATTTTTAATATATTCACAATAGTGTACAATATATATTTTGAATAAATGAATATATATATGGAAAAAAGCATCAGCAGTACTGAATACGACAACAGGTAAAATAGACAATCCCATACAATTGTATTGACAAGGTCGATATGTATACACAGTTGAACATACGTGTAACAAAGGGTTTTTGTAAAACAACTGCGTTTATTTTCTGTGTGTTAATTCGGCAATGAATAAGTTATATTTAACAAAATATCATTAATACATATTTCATGATATTACTAATTGGCCTTAATTACACTAAAGGCGGAAAAACGACTAGTATTTCTATGGTGTGTTTCCCGATGACTGTCGCATTTTTGTGCAGCCCTCCACACGGTTGACAGAGTTCAGTACATGCCAAAACTCCTAGCAACTAAAGTCATCAAAGATGGAACAATTGCATATTGGTATCTACATATACTAACCTTGTGAAACGATGCAAATACGATTCCGACATTAAACGGCTATTTTCATTATACGTCAAAAACGCCTAACTAATAACATTGCACTAACCTACTTAAACATGACTTATCCTTACGCCAATAAGGTGAAGTAATTCGTGATAACTTTTCTCAGTCAAATGATTTCCTCTGGGATTCTCCCACTTCCTGTTCTGACCGTTGTAAAATGTCAATCTCTTCTGCCCGGAAACGATCTGAAAATAATTATATTTGATGAGTCAGCAATCACACTTTCTCGTAAATTCGTGAAAATACGAGCCCTTTTTATATCACATGGTTTCTGCTGTTCTTTCGCTACAGCGTGGATTAACATGTGTATTGCTTGCAGGTAGGTCCAAAACATCCAAAACATCCAAACCAGTCCAAATGTCTCGTTTTCTACTACTTGACTTCTGGGTACTTTTTTTAAAGTCTGTCGCTATACTTTGATTACTGTTCTCCAAGAGCCATATTTTATGGGGCCGTTGGGTGCAGCTGTATGACTTGCAGGGAGAATTGCCTTCTTTGTAACTTCTCGTTTGTGCAAAAACTAGGAGTGGAAAGAAATAAGCGAAACATCACAGATCACATGACGTGGCTTACAGACCCTACAAATGGCTTTCTTGTTTCGAGGCAAGTTCTCAATAAAACGATTTCACTGTGTTTGTAGAGATGTTTCCTATTTTAATACCCACACTTCAACACAATCATTCTAATTATATTTACAAAAAACGCTATCATAGATTTAATGTTATCATTGAGATGAGTTTTAATCAACAGTTAAAGTTGAAGTGACTGAGCGAAACACCTGTTTTCCAAAGATTTTACCAAATTATGATGACCGTGGGTTAGTGATTAGCGTGTGTGCTTACTAAGTCTACTTCGATGTACAGTTCCCGAGATCGAATCAGTCTGTCCACCATCATGTATATGAGTGACACACGATGTGGCTCCGGCAATCGCGGGGGTTGTTACCAGGTTTCCTACTGGTTTTCCACCGTAAATAGGCAAGGAACAATCTGTCGTCATATAAGTGAAATACTCTTGAGTATCACGTTAAACCCCAATTAAACAATCAAACCAACCAAAATCATGATGGCAATACTGAGTCGTCATGTAAGTGACATACAATTGCGTAGGAAGCTAAACAAAAACAACAATCTAATCATTGTGGGTAGCTAATCAATTGTTCGGTGTGACACTGTCTGGATTTGAATGGCGTTCCTTGGAGTGTTGTACTTCTACACTAGTTTTATCTCTACAGAACATAGGATCATTGTCCGTATTGAATGCCACGACGCCCTCAGCTATTTTTTAAATTCAGAGTCTATTATTATTTTTTGTTTGTTTTGTATTTTTGCTATCAATACATTAGCTTGATTTACTTCTAGCTGCAAAGGCACTCCATTGTGAACATGCCGTTTATTGATTCCAATACAAAAGATGTATCAAAGGGAAGTTACTCTTAAATGACTTATCGTTACAAGAGCTAAGGGGTGACACAAAATGCTTGTGTTTGTGGTGTTTTTGTGTTGTGCTTTGTGGATGTCCGGTATTGCATGTCATAATTTGTTGTTGGGTGGTTTACTGTCTGGCACACCCTCATATGAGGTAAATAAGTAGGGATTAAACCCTTTATCAAACAAAAATATTAAATTGTAGAGAGGATTTGTAATTTAGCTTGATTTTTTGGCGAATACAAAACATGTCTTATCAGCCGTCTAACCCATTTGGTTAAAATATTGGTATGGTGTCTCCATCATTTTGTTGACTACAAATATAATGTAATATGATTTTGCATTTTAAAATCCGACGAGACTCGACATATTCTAGTATCAAATTTATGCTAGAATCTACTTTGGCTGACGGTCATCATCCTGCGGGGCCATTGTAATGTATCCACTGGGACGATATCAAACCGGCGCCAATTTTCTTAATATGAACAAAAACTAAGAAATTATAATTCTATGAAATTTATTTTTGAGGATGAAACAAATAACCATTAAAAATGTAAAAAGGTGTATCAGAAACCGTCAGCCGCAAAGCCACAAGGGGATCTCTTCAAACATAGGCTCAAAAAGGTGTATCAGAAACCATCAATACTGTAAAATGTAGCAATAGTTGTGGGTTTTTTTATCTTTAACCAACCGCTGTGAATAGAAGCTTTCAGTGATTTATATATTGCACGTAGTACTTAAAGTTATTTCACCCATGTGACGGCATACCCACCCGGCATATGTGAACAACAGATCACATGCATTTTGCTTCTTAGATCCGAGAAGGTCAGGGCGACAGAAAACGCCATGTTCCCAGCAAACACCTTACGTGGCTGCAACGTTGTAACTAGCTATACATTGGTAATGTTGCAGAGTAACAAAAAATCAACGTTACTGCAACGTAAATCTACGATGAAATTTGGTTGTTAGTTTTTACCAGTTGATACAACGTTGTCAAAACGTGACAGGAAACGTTGTAGTTTAACGTTGTGACAACACAAATCGACTACGTTGTGACTTTGTTGTGAATTGGTTAGCGTTTTGTACGACGTAATAACAATGTTGTCAAAACGTTAAATGACGCAACAACAATATTACAACGTAGCTATTACGTTTCTATTTCGTTGCCGTGTGGTTGTATTCTAAGGTTGTGGCAACATAACTGATACTTCACAAAATTCCGTTGCAACAACGTTACACTACCGCAATAAAACGTTGTCGCATCGTTGTTTGGTTTGCATGCGGGGTACAGACAGGAGATGTTCCATGGAACCTAATCACATTTCATCTCCAAACAGCACTCAGGAATCCTTACAGCCGTACTATCGCGATTTGTGCGAGATTGCATATTGTATCACTGTATATTGTAATCGCAAAAAACAACAACAGTTTTCTAGACAATTAATCATAACATAGTGTGCATAATCGAGGATGTTCTGATTAGCTGAGGGTATAATGGGGAATTTCACAAGGGTGCATTCTATTACAATACGACATATGCTTTTGCCCAATAGATTGATGGACGCAGAAGGCAGAGATCGTTCACTTTGGGAACAACTGATGCTTCTTAAATTAAACAAGAACACCCCGAAGCGCTATAAAGCTGACCTTGTTAAACCAGTTGGTTCTACGCTATGCACACACATCACTTTATTACTTGTTTCACATAAAGTTCCGATAGAATATGACGCGGATGAATACTTGCAAGTTTCAAAGGAAAAGGCAAATTTCTCCTTCGTGAACCGTGTCTTGAATGAAGCTTCTATTCAGATATTAAACAGACAGGCTTCTTAAGGTTGTGCCTTTGTACGGATTGTCAGACCCAGTAATATGTCGTGTGCAAATCGCCCTTCAGTCTTGCTACAACGAACAACACGTTTATAATAACATTACAGAAGACGCTATTATTGATATAAATGGTAACTTAGGATGCATACATGTTAACAAGTGGCTCAGGGAAAATATGGCTGGACCGTTTTTTAAAAATATTTATTTGTTAATTATGTGGTTAATACTTGTATTGTTGTATAGACGTCACACAATCCAGATGTAAGATAAATCGATACCAAAACTGTATCCATGTGGCCATGGTCTCAAGTAAGAACTCTTTCACAATCTTGTTAATTGGTATTCTTTTCTGTTCAGTTAATCTGATATATGTTGTTGATTTGCTTATTGTCTCCCCAATAGATTGCTGCACCACAAATAAAGTTCTAAATAATGTGTACCCACTACAACATAATACATTTTAGTCAATGTCATATAAAACCATTAAGCATCAAATGATTAAATTCACGAAATAAACATACATGTATTGATCTTGATGGCCCATATACTCATTGCGGAATGAGATTTCCTTTATCAAAATATAAACTATTTACATTTCCGAAGAGAACAATGTCTAGAAATACAAACGAATCGATTTATGAAATTGTCTTATCTTGACCCATCGCTTATCGCAGGTGCAATCCAAACTTTATCCCAGCAACGGTAACATTAAACTGCAAGCCATTGATCTAACTCAGTGTTGAGATTACAGGCATCTGAATATTGTTAGGTTAGACAGTCAGCAATGGTATCATTTAACTGCAAGCCATTGATCTAACTCAGTGTTGAGATTACAGGCATCTGAATATTGTTAGGTTAGACAGTCAGCAATGG
>JAQQZZ010051215.1:0-10073 GCA_030265115.1 Mopalia vespertina | reverse complement strand
GTGAATAACTACTTACACTTAATGAAGGTATACATCCGGACGTGACAGGGCTGTGAATATAAAAGTTATGTGAATAACTACTTACACTTAATGAAGGTATACATCCGGACGTGACAGGACTGTGAACATAAAAGTTATGTGAATAACTACTTACACTTAATGAAGGTATACATCCGGACGTGACAGGGCTGTGAATATAAAAGTTATGTGAATAACTACTTACACTTAATGAAGGTATACATCCGGACGTGACAGGACTGTGAACATAACCTCTGGGACAGAATAATCTTTTTGTTCTCGACTCATAGATAGATCTCCAGGGTCTGTAGTCGCGAATAGACGGGAAAGGGTTGTCTATCTCATGTAACGTAGGGATTTCTCTTTCTTTATCTTCTAATTCATTTTCACCGGGATCAAAGTACGCCTCTGTTGTCACTGAAAAATAAAAATTATATTTTTTTCATACAACTTTAAAATAAGATACCTAGGCCGAGCGTAACTTAAGCTCGTTTGTTTCTGGAATCGTTAGTTTCCATCATGAAGTTTAACTGACACGTTTGTTTCTGATAAACAGATACAAAAATGTTAATTATATCCGAATACTGAAATGAAAGTGTCTCAAAGTTGAATAACAATGATTTAACTTGGCTCGTACAAAGTATGTTATCATTTTAAATTATTAAAACCAGAAGCAAGTGAAGAATTTAAGCGAAATGGGGTTTATAAAAAAGAAAACACTCATCAAGACATACTATAAACTTAAACATAGGCATCTTCTCCAACACATGGTATGCAAGCTACTATGGAGCAAAACTATCAATAAATTTTAAAGTTAGATAACCAAGCATTATCAGTTTTCAACCTCTGGATTTCTTGATAGGCAACGTTACAATCACAAGCACCGTATTCAAGCTAATTAACCCATAAGTAAGAGAACGTGTGCAAAATCAGCATTGACAAAAATGGAGATTTGTCATGTCGAACTGTGTAGCCAACAAAAGATTTATTGTTAGTTTTGAAAATAAATCTTGTTATGAAATATATTTGTGTATACTTCTGGTGCACATGGCCTCTCGTTTTGGCTTCCACGTAGTGTTGGGATGTGCTAATTAACTATAGAGTGTTCAGAACCCCAACAGACAGAGACAGACAGAAACAGACTTTTGTAATGCCCAACATTTACAGTTTCTTGTTTTCTTGCTATTTTGTTTTATTATATACGTGTTAACAATAATGTCGTAATCGAGTACTGTGGAAAGGTAAGACACTCTAGGGATTGAGCGGTGATTCGATTGTACAGGTTGTTCTGTAAGTTCATCGAATCTCTAGCGAATAGCCTCCAGACTGTTCTCTGAAGAACAGCTCTCTTTGAGCGACTTTAAAGTCGAATCATTTCACAGACGTGATATAACCCTGCGCTAATGTACAGACAGCTCTTAGGATAATATATTTGAGTTAAAAGGCGAGTCAATGGGGAAATCAATGGCTCCGGCAATATAAACTTTCACTAGGCTGTCCTAGGTGCATTCAACTTAGCGACAAATAGAGTGTGAGTATATTCGGTTAAGATAATAAAAACAAACACTTTACGTCTGTCGTTTATCTTCAAGGTGTCAATTACATTATTTAACATTTTAACGGAGATTTATAGATCGAAATCCCCTATAGCTATTAATCATATATTCGACACCAAGCCCCAAAACCAATTATAAAATAAGTAGAACTCGGACTAATACGGGGTTTGGAGCACCCGGGTGATTATCTCCAACAGATCGATTGTTATTGATGAACATTAGCTGGAAATTACCATCTGCTCAGAATTACGAACTATGTCTGTTTTGGTGGATATAAAATATCCACACATGAGACATTTTTTAATAGTTAAATTTTTCGCACATATTTTAACAGTTACGATTAATACATCCCATTGAATGTCAAGAGTTTCAATTGCGTTTTTTACTTTTATCCTAAAAATCGTAAAATCCTTGAATTCAAAGTATTATACTTCTTAAAATGACGTTTGATTGAAACAGTCATTGTCGTAGCTCCATGATAAATGGTCCAGTGAACTGTGCTGTCGTCACGTCAGCGTCCATCAACACAAAATGGACTTTGAGAGTGTAATGACGTTTGAAGTTGCGCAGAGAATATAGCCATGGAAAAGGTCATAAACATAATCCCTTTGTTTCTTGTGCTTAAAACATTGGATATTATCATAAATAAATATCACTGAAAAGATTTTGACGTGGTTATCTGTTTGTTCCTTACATAGTAGGTCAAAAATAGTTTAAAACTGTTAGTTTTCGTTTCGTCAGCATTTCTGACCGTGAGTCCACCTCCAAACACTGTTAAGTCCTTATATATCCTGAGCACATCATCTCGGACGTCCAACGACCAGCGCCATTATGTCATGCACTTTTCCGCGTTGTGTAGAGAATTCAGTTTCCACCTGTTTTAGGCTCACACAAACGTTACATGATGTGGCCCGGCTTTCGCGGTGCTGCTTTTTATTAGACTTCCTGACGGTTTTCCGCCGTATTTAAGCACGGAACATTGTGGAATGGACAATCTGTCGTCATACAAGTGCAATACCCTTGTATGACGTTGAATCCCAATCAAACAAACAAACAAACAAACAAAAAAAAACTAACAAGCGATAATTAGGCTTCCGGACAACAAAAAGCCCTACATTCATACATCTATTACGACCAGGCCCACGGAGAGGGTGTGTGTGGGAAATGGTGGCAAATATAGTTTCTGATTTGAGAAGCGGAAGGGCTTAATGTCGAAACAGGAACGCGGCAGACTAGATTAATTGTTGCCTCTTTCCTGTGATCATTTAACCACGGAGGACCATTACATAAAGTTTTGCTATGTATCTGGAGGGAAATAGCGTTTATTATTTGGGAAGCTCATAGGATTTAGTTGCTCATCAAAACAACAACAGCCTATTTCACTGCCTTCAGACACTTAATCTGTTAAAAATCTTGTGAAATGGGCTTTTGATGACATTGGCGTTGCGAATAGAGACCTCGGTACATCTAAGGATCCCCGAAAGGATTGTCATGTGTACAAGAAATCAAGGCAGTGTAAATTACATTTGATATTTAAATGAACAATCCACAAGCAAGTGTATTGGGAGGGCTATGAACCAAGTCCTTGTCCCTTTAACGTATACCAAGACAATTCACAAAACCACTCAAGTATGTTAGGCCCCTCAGTCAATTTTTAAGATCGATGTCACTGTTCAAATCTTTAGCCGAAAACTATGATGTAGACATTTTAAGAAATAACAATAATTTTAAGTCAGTTAAATCTGTGCTGTTTTAAACGGTATCTGTCTGTATCTATATTCCTACTTAAATTGCAAACAGTAGCTGATTTAATGGTCGTGACTAATTTTATACATATATATAGGTTTATTTCCAAAGTTTTTATCTTAATTGATATTTTATTAAATTTATATTTTAACTGTAATTAAATGTCTTTTGTTATCAGACCTGTAAGTGGGCCTTTGTGCCTGTTGGATTCTGAAATGAATATAATAAAATAGAATAGAATCCGTGTTGCAGCAATAGCATTGCCGTCAGTATAGAGTTTTGTCTCTTAATTTATTAATATATTTTGTGTAGAAAAGCACACTAAAATTCACATCGTTGCTCAAAATAAACATTTGGATGTAAAGTGACTCTTATTATTGAATTATGATCTTCTTTCTGTTACAACGTAAAAAATGGAATTGCCATGAATAAGAAAATGTCCTTTAGATAGCATTGGTAAAAATACCATATATTATCGGCCTATAAATAATAATTGGAAATGTACGTATGCCAATATGTTTTTCCTCCGCTAATTCTATAGTAGTATCTGGATACTAGATTCTTATTTAATATCTTTGATATTAATACAATTAGTAAATGACTTTTTTTTTTACCATATCTATAATATTATAGCTGGGGAAGAATTTTAAGAAGCTAGGAATCCTCTGTCTATAACCATATGGACCGAATTGTCTGAAATAAAATGTATTCTATTCTATTTTACGTCTACCTGAAATATATGGGTTGAAAATGCTGCAGTTTACTAAAAAATTCATGCACCATTCTTATCTTATCCCTAAAGCGTTACAAACTATTTATGTAACAACTGGAACTGTGTCTGGTTATGATATCCGTCAGCCTTCAGTTAATCTCCACTGCTGCCTGCATGGTATCGCTATGATTTATCACGTTTAACATTACGAGTGAAAGGGCCTAAGGTCTGGAATAGATTGCCATTTAATTGTAAAAATATAAAATTCATATCATTGTTCAAAAGGAATTCGTCGACAGTTCTTTTGTACGATCATTTAATTTGCTGCAATTTTTAGTTGTCTTATTTTTGGCTTGTTTGCTTATCATATAATGTAGTTGTATATATTGTACATTTAAGTTATTGTAATTCTATAATTTAATTTGCATCACTATATATGTTATACTGTCATCACCTTTTCTAAACAATATGTCATACATAACCCTATCTTCAAAGAGATAATCTTTGATATATTTTATGGTGAAAAAAAATTCAATTGAACAAGCAGTGACTGCCAGGGTCTAGATCGCCATTGAGGTAAGCTTCTTTCATAGAACAGCAGTGAGCTGATACAAGGCATAGTGTAATCTACAAACATGTCACATTTGTTTTAGAGAAGTATATATATGTTGTCATCTGACATCGTCCAACAATGGTATATCCAAAGTATTCAATCTACCGGCAGTATATATGAAACAGATTTCTCCAACCGTTTGACTTAATTTAAAAACGTATGTTAACATTCGTGCTGGTGTCATGTCCCCTTTTTGCAAAGATGACACGTTAAGCAATATCGAAATATTTGGGGTTCCTCCGTCATTTTCAATCAAAGTTTTCAATTATATATAATGAGTCCAGAACTTCAGGTAATTCTAATCCCAATATACCCCAGGGTATACTTCAAATAATCAGACCGTACCTCCTGTGAAGATTAGCACGTTCTAATCAGGACCCTACTAGTCTTTACTCTATGTATATTATCGACGTCATATATATGTACAATGCAGGTGATTCATTATGACAGATGTTAAGGGATTCATGAATTGTTAATATGAAATGAACCTTTAATGAATACCAAATACGAAGAGCACCAATTATCATTCAGTGTAAGCCCTACATTAATGTTTAATGATATAGCTTTAACTGTTCTTTGGTTTTGATGTTTTCGCAAAGCGTAATAAGCAGATCGGCCTTTCAAATTTTCTGTCAATTCCAGTATAACACAGAATGTATTAGGCACAGATGAATACGTTTCGGTCGCAATATGAACTAAGTAAAGTACGCCACTATGATTTAGTTTGTAACAAAACTGTCCGTTAAATCAAACGATACAACTGTGAACAGCAATGTTGATCTGACGAGTAATTCAGTTAGAAATATCCAGATATCAGAGGCGAAATCCAAGTCGAAGTTATCACGAGTTGACTCTTTGAAGTTAGATTCATTTATTTTAATAGCATTAACAACAATCGTTCTTATTACTGACAACGATAGTGTTTTCTTCTCAGTATTTTTGTTGCAATTTCAGGGTCGCTGTCTGAAGTTTCTGCTCCACATCTATTAGTCGGACAAAACCAACCAAAGGGTTCGTTTAAACGCAGGAAAAACCCTAGCCCGGGAAACCCCCGGGAAACCCCTGAGAATCAATTATCACCCTAATATTTTACTAAACTGTTTTTTTAAAAAAAATAAAGTAGTTTTGTTTTACTGTTCTAGCTGAATGTTTTAACTCTTTTCGATTGGAGAGAAAATGATGGGAAATTTATCTTATGGCTAACGGAGATTTATCGAAGGGAACTTGTTTGTCCTTCATACAGGGTTTAATAAGATAAACTTATACACGATAAGATAAAACGGTATTGTCTGATTAACGGAGAAACGAACATAGAGACGAACGTTGACGATCTTGCTCGGTTATATTTGTGAAAGACGGTTATAAAATGCTTCATAATAGATGAAAGAGTGCAAGGTTGCACCTAGATGCCAATACGTATCTTATTGAATTGTATATATAGTTAATAGAGATAAGACGCGCGAAACCTTTGGAAATATGGCCTGCCTCTGGATAAAAAAGAATAATGAATCCGTGTGGCCCCGTACCTCGCCAAAGTTCGTAAATACCGAGGGACGGTTTAAACTGATCAAAAGCAAATAGGTTACTGCTGAGAAATGATTGCTTTTGACATGAAAATTGACGTGAAGTGGTTGTTTTATGGGTCGATCTAACCCAAAAGTGTTATGCGTAGCTAGGTAGCAACTTACTTGTTCATACACAATGGCAAACTAATACTGAGTCCAATGCATATGAGTGTACCTTAAACGAGTTACAATATTTATCTTTGACTAACAGGCTATAGATGTACATATCAAGGTTATGACTTTGTCAATATCTGTTACACAATGTGTGATACAATAACACAAACAAAAGTATCCTTCAATGAATGGTAACTCTTATTTCCAGAGGCATGGGTTTTAAAAATTATGTCACATATCTTTCAAAATATGACATTTTATTCTACATACAATAGATCTTCATTGAATAGAAGCCCATTTTCCCCTAGCCATTGATTTTGATATTTGAATTACAACTCACATACGTTTAAAACATGAAATCGTATTCGCACATTTTCCCCATTGTATTAACGGTGGATAGTGTGTTCAATATGGTCGATCGGTGCTGCACACAATTGAAGGACAGTTCGTTTTTAACAAGCTATAGATTTATAAATTGGCCTTAGTACTTGCAAATCTCTGTAAACAATTTAAACAAAATGTATTATATTCACATTGTATGTAATAATTTTTTTGTGTCTTTTAGAAAGTGAGTATTAATAGTATGTTCGTTATTTTGGGATAAAACTTTCTTAGTCTGAACAGATTCTAGTTCAGAAAGTTTTGCAGGTTGAAACCCGTCCGGAAATCAAACCCACAACCCTCAGGCATCGAATCGCCAGCAGTAAATGCCGGCCACTTAGACCGCTCCGCCACCCGGCCTTCTAAAAAAAAATAGAAGGTTAATCAGCTGAGTCTAGGTAGCGGACATTCACTACCCCTCTGATAGGATAGTGACACAGCTCCCAAAGCTGAAAGCAATGAATTAATTTTAAATACTGGTAATACTCACATTCTAAAAGACACAAAAAATTAATTCATTGCTTTCACATTGTATTGCCTTCAATAATGTATGTAGTGAACAGACTTACCTGAATAAATAAAGAGGAGACATGAGATCAGACATATATTCCTCATCAACATTCTGCTATCTATGATGCGTTATCTGATGGTGGTCAGAGGTAACACTGTTTGATCTCTGCTGAGTCGGTGGACAGACGAGGTAATGGTCTGTACAATGAACAGATAACTGACTAAGCTCTCTGTAGCAGTCCTACTTATATTCTCAAAAGTCTATCAGTTTGGTTACAATCCTATAACCCTTACTCCTACATATTAGCACGGCCATTGTCTTGTAAACCAATCAAAGCTGCCAATTCTTTCAGCGACTAATCGTACTTGATAATCAACACTGGGAAGCCCGTTCGGCACATATTTGATCACTCCGGCCAATCACATGCCTTTAGAAGTTAACTAGACAATTCTGATTGGTTGTTATGTTGGATGCCTCTACAGTACAGCAGAGCAGGAACACAATGTTTCGCAATCACCATGCGTGGGTCTGTTGTTCTTACATTGCGTCAAGCTCACATAAACAGATGATATCATTGGCACATAAGTGCCAATTAACCGAGTGGGAAAGACTTTTTCTCAGATTATAATTTTTGTGAAATCATTGGCATGGTCCATGATTCCGAAAAACAATATAAGTCTGCAACCTAAATTGCGTTATCAAGTTTAATGCCAAATATAGGATTGGCAAAAGGAAAATGCATGGATTATTAAATACGGCATCAAAATGTTTACACCAGTGGATGTAAACTCGAAGAAGTCTTGAAACATTATGATTGAAGTATTATACACGAATACTGACAATGTGTTCGTTTTGCACACGTTGCTATACACTTAAATGCATATCGGACTTAGAGACAGGGGATCTTTTTATTAGCTTAACGTTTAATTGGACATAGAGGCGGGTAGTGTTTTAATTAGCTTAACCTTTTTAATAAGACCGCAAGTTCTAAACGAACAAATAGTAACTCTAAGCACAATTATACCCCACATTGTTTGGAGAAAACCTTTCCTTTGGCACTGTTAAGTACGGTCAATATAAAATCTCAACTATCAATAAAATTTTAAAAGCTTTTATGGATGTTTATACAGTTTTGAAATCAGGTAAATTAACTTTACTAAACATAAACTGATTATCCAAATAGATGGCATTTCGAATCATCTCAGAAGACAATCTTTATCAATGACTTTATGCTACTTATATTCATTCCTTGCTTGTAACAAGACCATAGCATACAAGTCACGCAGACATATCGAATAGACACTAATGACCATCTTGTAACTCTCAAAACATATTATAAGGCATTGTAACGCAAGCTGTGTAATAAACACGGGTAATCAGTTCCACCATCTTCTAACCAGGGAGTCATGAGACGGAGTTCTGTCGCCATAGGTTTCGTGCACTTCTTACAAGGGAGTCATTAGACCGAGATCTATCGCCATAGGTTTCGTGCACGTCTAACCAGGGAACCATGGGATAGAGTTCTTTTGCCATAGGTTTCGTGCACTTCTAACCAGGGAGTCATGATATGGAGTTCTATCGCCATAGGTTTCGTGCACTTCTAACCAGGGAGTCATGAGATGGAGTTCTATCGCCATAGGTTTCGTGCACTTCTAACCATGAAGTCATGAGATGGAGTTCTATCGCCATAGGTTTCGTGCACTTCTAGCCAGGGATTCATGAGATGGAGTTCTATCGCCATAGGTTTCGTGCACTTCTAACCAGGGAGTCATGAAATGGAGTTCTATCGTCATAGGTTTCGTGCACTTCTAACCAGGGAGTCACGTGACAGAGTTCTATAGCCATAGGTTTTGTGCACTGCTAGCATGGGTGTCACGAGACGGAGTTCTATCGCCATAGATTTCGTGCACTTCCAACCAGCGATCGAGTAAATAGACCGAGTTCTATCGCCATAGGTTTCGTGCACTTCTAACCAGTGGAGTCATGAGATGGAGTTCTATCGCCATAGGTTTCGTGCATTTCTAACCAGGGAGTCATTAGACCGAGTTCTATCGCCATAGATTTCGTGCACTTTTAACCACGGAGTTATGAGATGGAGTTCAATCGCCATAGGTTTCGTGCACTTCTAACCAGGGAGTCATGAGATGGAGTTCTATCGCCATATATTTCGTGCACTTCTTACCAGGGTGTCACGAGACGGAGTTCTATTGCCATATGTTTCGTGCACTTCTAACCAGGGAGTCATTAGACGGAGTTCTATAGCCATAGGTTTCGTGCACTTCTAACCAGAGTGTCACGAGATGGAGTTCTATTGCCATAGATTTCGTGCACGTCTAAGCAGCGAGTCATTAGACCGAGTTCTATCGTCATAAGTTTCGTGCACTTCTATCAAGCAGTCATGTGACGGAGTTCTATCGCCATAGGTTTCGTGCACTTCTAACCAGGGAGTCATTAGACCGAGTTCTATCGCCGTAGGTTTCGTGCAATTCTAACCAGGGAGTCATGTGACGGAGTTCTGTCGCCATATGTTTCGTGCACTTCTAACCAGGGTGTTACGAGACGGAGTTCTATTGCCATAGGTTTCGTGCACTTCTAACCAGGGAATCATTAGACCGAGTTCTATCGCTATAGGTTTTGTGCACTTCTAACCAGGGTGTCACGAGACGGAGTTCTATTGCCATAGGTTTCGTGTACTTCTAACCAGGGAGTCATGTGACGGAGATCTATCGCCATAGGTTTCGTGCACTTCTAACCAGGGAGTCATGAGACGGAGTTCTATAGCCATAGGTTTCGTGCACGTCTAACCAGGGAACCATGGGATAGAGTTCTTTTGCCATAGGTTTCGTGCACTTCTAAC
>JAQQZZ010051204.1:0-10074 GCA_030265115.1 Mopalia vespertina | reverse complement strand
AATAGGTCCTCCTAAATTAAGTTTGCATAACCATGGGGAAACCCCGTTCTGACCATTCTCCCCAACAGCACAGGCCTAAGCCATTTTAGAGCACCTGCTATACTCCTGTTTGAAAGAAAATTTATTTCCATGCAGGTAATTGAATTACAATTTTACATCATTAGAGCAGCTTAAAAAAGTTACAAACTGGAACTGTTTTTTGTATATAAAAAAAGAAATTTTAAGATGAATATTTGTTTTGTTATTTTTAAGTACTGCCCTGGAATGGAGTATACAAGTACTTGTATATGGCTTTTGAAACGAATTGATTTCTCCATGTTTAAGGATATTTCACAATGTTGACAGGGTCATACATGTACTCCAATAGTAGTACATGTAGCTAAAACACAAAAAATAAAGTGTTCTTCAGTTTCAGTAAATTAATGTTACTCCATAGTTAATAAAAGAGACCAGGTGTGTTGCTCAGAACACACTGTCCACTCCTTAGAAAGGAATTTGAAAGTGTTCCATGCTCGAGGATATTTTACTGTTTAATTAATATGGCTGTGCTCACTGCCATACTCCAATAGTTTTTTTTAATTTTAATACATATTCTTGCGTTTTCAAATTAAATCTCACTAATTTGTCTTTCATGGTATGATTATGTATTTCATATACTAGTTTGTCTACTCTGCAATTAGTCTTTACTCATGCAAAATGCTTATATTAATAAGTAGCGCTCGGGTGCAGTCAGCATATTCACATTAAATCTTTACGTAACTAATAAATCATGTGCTAGATAGTTCCAGGTATCATCATTTTATAGCGTGTGTAAGATGTAGACTCGTGTGCACATCGAGTTCTGTAAGTTTTACTGCTCACATGATTTTATTTAGAAAGCGTTGGTCAATTTGCCGACTTCCTTCGGCAGCTTTGTTAGCCGATAGGTTGTCAATTTTTCTCATTTTCAAATTCGACTGTCTTTAGCGAAAACTGCATCCATGGGATTTACATAGTCCGCAAGGTAGCGCTGTGCAGCTTTTAATGGTTGTCGTAAAAACATGGCAAACCACGATGGCTTGACAAAGCTGTGAAGCTGCAACGATCTCGCGAAAGAAAGCCACGGCATGTAACGACACATTTACTCGTGATATATGTGGCGATTTCAACTAAAGTAATAGCTATGCGTAATTACGTCTAGTCTATGATTAATAAGAGGGCAGGGTAGCGTCAATAACGGGATAGGGGAGCAGGGCGGCGATTAAGAGGGGCAGGGCGATGCACTGTTCAAAACCGATGTAGCTTGAGGACTGAAATCTGCTTGAACTCAAACAAAACTCTGTTTGACAACCATTGCTTTAGAAGACAGGACAAAGACAGAACATATCACAGGCCACAATACAATGAAATCACAAACAGATCGACTTCATGTTGCCATTTCGTTAATTTTATCATTCTTGTACAATATGTATTGAGAAGTCATTTTCACGAGTACCCTTTGCTAAAAATTGAATTTTGGATTTACTTGAACTGATTTCACAGCCCTTTGATCACATAAAAAAAAAAGTACTCTAGGTGAACCCTCTGATTAAAATTGAATTTTGATTTAATATTGAAAAAGGGAAATAAATACATGTATCTATCAGCTCAAGTTGAATTTTTTTATGAATTTGGGATCCTGTATTCTGTTTCAAGAGTAGACCTTTAAGGTATATGTACATTGTTTTAATATTTTGAATAAATGAAGAGAGAAAAATTTGCTTGTCTCCAACGGGATTCGAACCCAGGACCTTTGGGTTACAGGCCCAACATTCTACCGACTGAGCTACAGAGGCTCACGGCAAAGTGATATTAATGTATTTATGGAGACTAGCCAACTGTGTGATAAGCTGATGTCCTCATTTGTCACGTTCATAATATTTAAACCGTAATTAAAATAATAACAACACAAAGGAATAAATACAAGTAAGCTTAAATTATTTCCTTACCAGTTTGATGGATGTATAACTCAATATGTGGTACAATAAGGTCAAATGGATAGCATATTTACAAGTTAAACACCTAAGTAACTGGTGCAATAACCCTGCTTCAAGAACTGAAGTGAACAGCTAAATATAGAGGTTGCTGCTGAGCAAAGGTTGGGGGAGTCCATTATGTCACCTGTAAAAGGGGGATCAGAGGATATAAAATGTAATGTACTAGGTTTTGGCAGACAAGGCTTGTGAAGGGACCTAAATCCTGGCAGTAAGCACAAAACTAAACAAAGCAGTGCAAACACACTGACATGCCTAGCTACAGTTGGATGAAATACAAACTTGTACCTGCATGCACTAATCAGCATTGCAGGTGGTTGATGTCTAAACTATTTAATTTCTGTGATAAACTTTAAAGCAGGACTCAGAATTTATATATAAAAGTCCCCAACTTTTTCTGGATCTTGAGCAATTGTCTGGGATGAAAATTGATGTAAAAGAAGCTGTTTTAATCCACTTTTATCAAATTAAGTTATTGTCAGCTCAACTAACAGGTTTTCATTCTCCAACAGATTTTATGATGTACATGTATAAAGCTACAATGTAAAGCAATACATGTTTTTGTTCTATGGTTATCCAGGCCTCTGCAGTTGGGGAGAACGGACAGAACGGGGTCTCCCCACGGTTATGCAAACTTTAATAGTTTTAAGGACGACTGATTTATAGGTTTCCCAAATTGTTTGCAGTCTTCATCTAAATTTGCATTTTGCTATTGATTTTGACATCAGATATTCAATAAAGATTGCATTTTTAAGCAATTTTGCTTATTTTTACACGAAGGCACATTTATGTATTTAAAAAATCAGCAAACCAGGGGAAAATGTAAATGTTAGGTTTCCTCACATAATTTTACAAGACCGATTTTAAGGTTATGCTGGAAAAGATTACAGCACAGGCCTGGCTATCACATTGTCCGTTTTGTCAACCAGATTCACAGACAAAAGCGAAAAGCTCAAGCCATTCAAATGAGGTAAATGTATGATAGCGATAAAACGACAATACTTTTTCTTTTATACTACGTGGGGAAAATAGGGACAAAAATCTGAATAGGCAACTTTCTAAATGTAATTTTTAGGCCAGTGAGGGGATATTGTGCAAGTATTAAAATGTATAAGATGGCTTTATTATAATTTATAAATACAACAAAATATCTGGCTGTTAATTTCAAACATTTCGAGCCCTGTAAAAGTTGATGTGAAAATAAAGAACTGAATTAACATTGTTCACATGAATACCAATGTACTGTGATTGATTGATTGGTGTTTTAAGCTGTGGTTAAGGGTATTTCACTTACATGTATATGAAGGCGGTCTTCTCCAACAACAATTGACACTAGCATAACCAAGATGTGAAGCATTTCCATAATGTTGGAAAGTTAATTTTCCTCCAGTGCTAAGAAAATACATTATTGCTACTCTTCAAACAAACTGCCCTTAGCCAGAGGACAGTCCATAAAACGAAGAGGACGTCTCAAATCATGATTTTCATTGTAACAGGGGGAGTCTGACATTTTTTTTCTTCTATTTATACTATCATGTACATGTATGTTAAATTTAACTGAAACTGAGTGTCTGAAAGGAGTTGCATACTGTGGGTGTCTTTGTTAGAAGGGATCTTAAACACACCAGTCCAGTTGTAATACCCTCTACATGTATGATTTTGACTTAACTGATTTCTATAAAAGATCAAACTGTATAGGCTTCTGGGATCTAGCGAGTGGCACATATTTTACAGATAAGCCTACATGTAGTTACAAATACATTGCAGAGTAGACTGGCACACTGACCAGGATATAAAATAATTATCAAAAGAATTCTGTAAGTACATGTATTTGTTAGAATGCCTAGTAACCCAATTATGAATTGATAGACCAACTCAGTCTCACTCGCAAAGTCTCACCCAAAATTAAGATATATGTATGCGTTATGATCATGTGTATAATCACATGAGTTATAAATATTTTCCTTAGTTTAGAAGCAAAAATTAGAACCTATCGTCAAAAAATAAATTTATAGCACGTGATTTTAGTTTAACTGTGCAAAGTCCATTGCCGTTGTTTTAAGTCCGCTTTTTATGGTGCACCCGCTTCCACTATCACGATGTCCAGATTCTCGGACAAAAACACAATTTACTGAAAAATACAATGTTGGGGATAGAAATTGATTGCTAAATACGTTGAATTCACAGCCTGGCATTTAAAGTGAGTAAATCTGTGTTTTGTTTTAACGGTGCGTCGAGGTACTGTCAATGTCCAAATGATAAATATCAAACGTCGACGGCCTATTTAATAGGACTTACCTAGCTCAGCCATGATAGCCATTTCCGTTGTAACTTGTAGTTTGAGTTTTTGTGTGCACCCGATTCCCATGAGCCTTTGTCGGCAAAGCAGATTCTGACATTGGGACTTTATCGTATGCCAGATGTTGTGAACGAATAAAGGCGCATGGGAATTAGGTAACAACATTGCAGGAGAACTTTGATAGCTGGTTGGTAGAGAAAGTTTTGGACTTTATACAGTCAAAAAAATTGATTAGTGCAGGTAAGGAGCTTTTACATGAAAGTTTTTTAAAAGTATATCGACAGACATTTATCACGTTGATTCCGTTTGGAAAGATTTTACTTTCTGTGTAGTTTGGATAAAAAATCTCAATCTGCAAGACATTTTTTGATGAAGCTGTACTGTCAGTATTGCATACGCTATATAATGACGGTGCCTGGATCTAGACTAGACCTAAATGCCGTCTTACCTTCCCAATTTTATTTTGGCCATGTTATATGTCTGGTATCAACGGCATAATGCGATGCCTCATTTGCTGGAAGAAAAGTAGAAGTAACTTCGGTCCAGTCGTAATATAAATCTTTCTAGGCAGCAACCGGCCTCAAAATCGGGTTCATAGGTGCTTAATGGCATATGGTCTCGGTAACAGTCATTTCCGATACTTTGTTGGGGTGTATTTCACATAAACCAGCCATCATATATCCAGAAATTCACTTTTCATTTCAAACACTTAAGACATTTTCGCTACTAAACGAAACGTACCTCCTGTGCAGGAGATTGCTATTCTCTGTGAAGTTAACCAGGCCGAGAGCTGCCTAGAAGGATTTATTTTACGACCGGATTGAAAGACAATGCAGTACAGGTCATACGTTCCTATGGAAATTTAGGGCGTTGCGTTATGCCGTTGATACCGGACATATAACATGGCCAAAAGAAAATGGGGAAGGTAAGACGGCATTTAGGTCTAGCCTTAAACCATCTCGTTTTCTTCCTTGAACACCTTTGGGTAAGACCGACACATAAAGAGACCACTAGACGTTAATTTTATTGTCAAAATCAATCATTTCTCAGCAGTACCACACTCACTTTAAAATGTTTTCTACGGTAATTGGGTCATGCAGATTCAACTTTTTTTAGTATTCAGAGGCTGGCCTTATTTCTAAAGTTTTGGTTCAGCTGCACCTCGTATCTCTATATACTGTATAGTCATACGTTTTCGCAGCTAAAAAGGCAATTGGTAAAATTAAAATTACAATTAAGACTTTATTAATAAAATAAAGAAATCCTCATTTCAAACTTGTTTTCCTCTATAGTATCAAAAATGAATATGGTTTAAAATAAAACAGGGGCTAAACTCCGGTTTTCACCGTACATGAGACATATTTCGCTAAGCAACATGTGCTCACGCACTACACATGTGCAATTTTGTACGCCAGCATGCCGCCGCCTGAGGGCCTAAATTTCGGATTTATCAATATAACACTTATCAGCTTTTGAAATTGATACTACTAAAAATTATATCTCACCTCACAAGCTGTTCGAACATTGTTGTCTGGGCTCATAAGCCCTTCTAACAATGAATGAAACTGCTCCTGGTCGTCGGCCATGTTTCCACATTGGCGGAAGAGAACGTCTGTAACCTTTGACCTGCCCTTCCCGCGTTCTCACTCGGGTAATTCCGTAGATGTCCGGGACATTCTGCTCCGGGCACTTTCACTCCCATTTGCACCATCAGGTTTATAACAGAGAGTATAGATTTGTTTATAACTAGCCACGGTTATTGTATTTATATCAACGAAAAAAAATTAAAAAAAGAGAAACACTAATAATAAAAATTAAAAATAAAATAAAATAAATTTAAAAAATAAAATAAAAATAAAGAGTGAGAGAAAGAGAGAAGAAAAGATGAGATAAAGCTTTGAAAAATTACTTATTAAAATTCAATATTGCACTGTAAGTGTACAATATCATCACATATACACACAAGCCTTGTTCTGTTCCAAATATGCAATATTGAATGGCTACTTTTGCATGGTGATTCTACCAGTAGTTCTAGCTCGAATCATGTCCTTGGCGTTTCACACGGTTAACTAATATCAGATGTAATAGGAGCATTACAGAGATGGGAGTCCGACTCTAGGGAATTTTACTTGAAATTTGCTACAACAGTCAAAGATGTCATCCCTTCTTAATTTTGATCAAGTTACAGGAACAGGACAACTTTTTTTAAGTACAACAAGTTGTAGATTATGAAAGGCAAGGAGTTTCTAAAATTATTCTAAAATATATATTTTCTTAGGTGACAAACAAGAGTTTTAAGTGCCGCAACATGCATTCAGTTTGAATTTCGGGTATAACATTGTAGGCCCCCACTCAAAGGTATTTCATTTTTCTGATCACGGACGGTCCATTTCTCATGTTGCCACACTTAAATACAGATTGAAATTTCGTAAAAAGGACTTCCTCATGTAGGCCCTACTGAACGTCAACAAGTGGATTCATCGTTGAAGGATCTGTTCGCTACGTCTCAAGCCCAGCCCTGATTTACTTTGGACAACAGGACCAATTTCTTTAAGATGTCAAAAGTAAATTACCATAGTTACTGTCACAACCGTGGTCTTTGTTAGTAAGAGTCTTTTCTTTAAATAGAAAAGGGCTGCAAGTTCTAATTGCAATCAATACCAGGATCTGGAGGAACATTAATTTTACAACTAAGCAAACCACTTCACATCATATTGTGTCTAAGTGTGCCTTTTTACTGGTGCTATACAGTTGTCATGTAAGTCAAAAACCCTTCAGTATTGTGTTCAGCACCAATCAATCAATCAATTTGATAAAGAACTTGTTTAAGATTTGTAGTCTCTGTGTGCCTATAATTTTGTTACCCTGTAAGTCTGTTGTTAATAATAAAAACAGTTTTATGGTTATTGTTTTATATCAGATGATGATTTCATTCAAATCAAGCATGATTTCTCAAACAGCTATTTTCAGAAAAGTAGTTCTGGCGTGATGCATACAATGTACTCTTAACTTTGTAGGTTATTGTTAGTCTCAATATTTAAAAAAAAATTGTGACAGGACAGTGACAAAGAAAATTAAACAGAAAGATTGAGATCAATATCTATGTAGTAGTACTTTCCTTAATTTTACTACTTTTTGTCTCATTCTTCGTTACTTTCTGCACATACTCAGTGATTATGTGAACCAGTCTGCAGCATAATTATAGCTTCAGTTCTGGATTTTGAAGCAAAATGATAACATTTTGTTCTTTCAAACATATTTTCTGGCAATACTTCGCCTTAATGATCGAATTAAATCCCTCTCTTCAGATTTTGTTTAGTGGAGATTGATTGATTGGTTGATTGATTGATTGATTGATTGATAAGTTTTTACTCCACATTCAGCGGTATTTCAGCTAAGCTGTGACGTGAACATATGTTGGTTTAAGCGTAAGGTAAAGTTTGCAAGTGGATCAACAAGAAATGACAGGAATTTCCCTCCTTCATATAAACAGTAGTAATCTAGGATTAATTTATGCCCAAGGAATGAAACACCAAAACAGGACAAGTTTGCTTAGAATTAGGTCTGCAACAAAGTTTTTAATTCTTATACACAGTATATTTTAATTTTCATCCATATATTGTTTGACAACATAATTACACAATTCTAAGAATCTAAGGATGTATCTAATTTTCACAAATATAAATTATAGCATCAATTATTAAAGCTCTACATAAATAGAAATCAGATTTACCTATCATCAATTAGCATAGCTATCATCTAGGATATAAACTAATAAGCATAAATAATGAGTTAAGGTACAGTCTAGAGTGCAATAAATACAAAGTGCGCTACCAGTCCCACTGAACAGGTATCTTTCAGATTTATGTCACAGTTAAGGAAGCTGCAAGTAGCTTTGGAAAAAAAATAAAAATAAGCAAAACTTGATCTGTAAGATTCCATAAGATGTATTCCTTTTATTGACTGGAGTATTGTTTGTTTGTTTGATTGGGGTTTAACGTCGTACTCAAGGGTATTTCACTTATATGACGACGGATCGTCCACTTCACACTGCTCCTTGCCTTATTACAGTGGAAAACCGAGAGAAAACCTCGTAAAAACCACCCTCGCGATTGCCGGAGCAACATCATGTGCCTCACTCATTTACCTAAGGGTCGAAAACCAAGAGGAAACCTAGTAAAAACCACCCCTTTGATTGTCATAGCCACATCGTGTAACTCACTCATATACCTGATGGTCACCAGATCTGGCAAACAGTACATCGAAGTAGGATCAGTTAGCGCAGACACTATCCACTAAGCCACGGCCCTGCACAATTGACATGTGGTGGTTCCCTCGTATATGTGAGGTTGACAAAGGGACTTGAACCTGTGAACGGTACATCTAAGCAGGATCAGTAGTTCAACACGCTAACCACTGAGACAGGCATCTGTTAAATCAAGGGAGATAATCATACAACGGATCGAGCATGCAGAACTGCACATCTGTTAAATCAAGGGAGATAATCATACAACCGATCGAGCATGCAGAATTGCACAATGTTGTATGTAAAGATTTCACAAATAATAAAAACTGACAGAAACCACATCTTTTCAAGAGCTGGGCTGGGTGTGCACAGGATGTAAAACATGGGAAGAGAGAATGAAGAAAGTTTACCAATGAGAAATACACCAAATGTCCTTAAAGGTAGCCCCTTTATTGTAACATTTACAGTGTACAGATAGCTTGAACAACCAAATACCCACTCATTTATGATAGCGGTGATGTTCATATCAAAATAGTATTGTTAATGCAATTAATCGCTACGATCATTATTAGGCATGAATGTTGGAATAAAACAGGTTTTAAAAAAAGAAACAAATGAACTGCTAGCACTTACTTGATTGAGTATAAAACAAAAAACTAAAAATTCTGCATTAATTTAAATACTATCTAGGCATTAAAATAAAAAGCATTTTTTAAACAATATTAAAAATTAGAACAACAAAATTAATATATTAAAAATAAGCAATCACCAAAGTAAAAACAACAACAATAGGAAAAACTTCACCAATACCGATCCATGCCAAGTAACCAAGACAACAGTTCCCATGGCAACCACATTAACTTACCCCCGATGATTTTGTAAGGTAGTCAGTTGTTACCTGATCCGAGTCGGAACTCGAATCGCTGTTCTCCGATAGTAGCTTCATTTGTTCCTATTTTAATTAAATTTTTGTTGAAGAATATAAGTTCTATTTTCTAGATGCTGGGCTTAATTTTCTTGATTGATTAATCTTAAATATGTGAGAAAATGATGAAAATGGTTATAAATCTTTAAAAAGTTAAAAATAATTGTTAAAAAAATCACCAATGAGGGCTTTTGATAGCTGTTTGTTGATGGAGGTTGTCTGCTGTACTTAATAAGGTTATTTCACTTAAATGACAGCATCCCAACTCAATAGGTGAAAGACATCACCCTTGCCGTAAGTAGAAAAGTAAAGGACAAGACACAATAAAAAAAGACAGTACAAACATATTGGCTTCCCAGGCCTGTGCTGTAATAACCTTAAAATTGGTCCTTTAAAATTTTGTGAGGTAACCTAACATTTGCATTTTCCCCTGGTTTGCTGATTTTTGAAATACATAAATGTGCCTTGCTAAAAAATAAAGCAAATTGCTTTAAAACACAAACTTCATTGATTATCAAAATTTATCAAAATCAGTAGCAAAATTCAAATTTAGACGAAGACTGCAAACAATTTGGGAAACCTATAAATAGGT
>JAQQZZ010051193.1:0-10074 GCA_030265115.1 Mopalia vespertina | reverse complement strand
CACTAACAATATTGTCAGACTAACATTAATATTAAAACATCATTATTTTTATAACACTGTCATATTGATATGAACAATACTGTCACATTCATATTTTAATGAATAAAAATATTTACTCTAGCCAAGTGCAATTGTAATTAATTTCGAAATTTTTGCTCACAACAACAACTACTAAATCTTTAAGGAGCCTATGTACCAGTTGTTGATATTCTTATAAATTAACAGTCCTACAACCTTCTTTACATTTCGATTATTCACCACAAGCCAGCATAAAATAGTAGAAACATCTTACCGATGCAAAACGACGGCCATTATTACCAATAGGGCGGCCAGAATACCATTAAACACAATGGAAACCGTTAATCCAATGGATGATCCGGCACTTTCTGGAATTTGGATCAGTTTTAACTATTCAACTATTAGTTGATACTGTATACAAATATTACAGGATTTATATACCGCTAAACACAATTATTTGGAACAGTACAATTTTTGTTGGTGACATGCTATGTAAATGTTATTCTATAATCCCCCCCCCCCCCTCCAAGTGTAACGTTAAATCGTTATATCATGTGGGACACGACTCTCTCCCTTCACAGGAACAAAGGCAACAATAGTCGGTTACATCCATGCGTACAGTGTTTCATCTCTTAAAATTTCATTTATAATAATAATATAATAATAAAATATTATATATATATAATATATAAGAATATATAATATAATATAAGTCAAGTAGAGGCCACTTCAAATTGTTTACCACATTCTATCGAAAATTGGTTGTCATGACCACAGTTTAAAACATGTCTGCTTCAGAAACCCTATAATTTAATACTAATACAATATCGAAAAGTCGTTTCGAAGACAGTTCATGCAGCGTCTTTCGGTGTTTTTCATCTCAGTTGAGTCTCACAGCGCTATCATGGCATGTGAAAATGACGACAAAGGTCTTAGCAACAGTACTACTACACCTAGCTAGCACTTATTTCCCTAAACATTTGTACTGGATGTTTAAGTCCAGAATTAATTTAAAAAGTTATTCAGTTGTGTCAATGTTTACAAACATTTATTTAAAGACAGATGTTAATACGGCTGTGGATTTTTTTAGAATTTAGAAATAGAGTTTATATAAATGTTGACTTCAGATTCATTAAAATACTTGTGGTTGAAGTATCCGTTGGCTGAGTTTTTAAACTCGATGACAAGGTATCTACAAAAGTGAGATAGGAAGATGTTAAGCAAGAGAAACACATAAAAACAAAACCAAGCTATGTGAAATGTTATAAATACATTGTTCGTTGTAAAGAAATATATGCCTCTTCGAAAGAACATCCCAAATAAGCATTTAAACATATTGTCATGAGATTAAAATATTGAACGGTTTACCAGAAAACATTTTTTTCTTTGGATTTTATAAATTTCTTTCTTTTTTGGCGAATAAGTTCTTATAGTCAAGATAATTAAAATACCCGGTCACTTCACTGATTGGTTGCATTGTATCTGTCAGTGTAACTGGGGATGTAACACAGTTCTTGAAATGTAAAGTTTTAATATATCATATCCACAAAACAAATATCCATGTTTGAGTTCATGCCTTAATGTTTATTTAGTCCAACATCCAACAGACCCCCCTCCAGTTAAAAACAAGAGCAGTTAAAAAAAAATCGATTTCTAATCTGATAATATATGATATCACTGAAAGACAGATATTATTTAATACAATTCACCAGATACGCAAGTAAACAAAATAAAAGCAGTTAAATTTATTAGTGCTAAGCCAAAATGATAAAAAATGATTTTTTAATATATTGTGAAATAAGAAGTATAGCGAAAGAAGGAATTACAAAATTATAAATCAGTAAATGATTTCATAATCTACAAATTAAAAATATTTTACACAAAAATTTATGCCAGGAAAAATCTTTAAATACGACCAGTTAAATGACTATTATAATAAAGGAAGCACTTCGTGCTTCTGTTCGGATATTACAAACTAAGCTATGTCTGTTTTCTTTTGCAGAAAATTGTCTGCCTTGAAACTTTATTAAAATACCTTTTGTCGAAGTGTCTGTTTGTTTCGGTTCTTCATTTGTTTTTGGCTTACCTAAAAAAAAACAGTATAGAAATACGAATCATGTTGAGAAAAAAATTAGTCAATGAATGGTAACAACTCACGTGATGCGTCCAGTTGGTAATGTGATTCGTCCCGAATTCGAGAAATATGTATGGTTTGACGACTTCACTGTGCTTTTAAAATACACCTGTATTTCTTCATAGAGAAGTCTGTATATAGAAGCTAAAGGCAGTATGTTCGGTCGGTCGGTCGGTCAGTCGGTATGTCGGTAGGTCGGTAGGTCGGTCGTTCAGTCCGTCAGTCGTTCGATAGTTAGGTAGGTAAGTTGCGGTCAGTCACGTCAGTCGGTCCCACATGAATCATGGCTAAGGTTTATAATAGCACCAAATATATTCACGATAAATTTTGCCTTAAAACGAATCCATTTACTAAAAGGTAACAAGATTGTTGCAATTGGACAAAAGTCTGTACAACAATTGTGTCTATTTCATTTGGTTATTGTAATCGTTAGGTGGTTTGTATAATAGGGTTACAATTGTAACGACTGTAACGTTAACTTGTGATCCGCTAGTCAAGTGGACCTTTTTGCTCTAAGCACAATATGGAAGCAAACAGGGCATTCTGCTTTATTGAACTAAAAAACTAATTTATTTGGTTTAATAACAAATCATAATTTTCTGTCAGCATCAATTCAGTTTGCAATAAGTTCCCATGTTAGTGTAGGATCTTAATTTACACATTTGTAGTTCTGAGTATCCAGACTTTCCACAAATGAATTGAGACATAATATTCCGACAAATATTCTGCGTCATAATGAGCTAAGAAAAACTGTTCTCTTCAAAATCTAACCAGGGGTCCAGCAAGACTTTAATTGAAAAATTAACGTTCTCAAACATTGTCAAAAGGTTACACCTGACTATAGATGTCGAGTCCTTACACTTGTTCTGAATGTTTATTTCTGATGGATCATCGACTCTCCAGCATAAATGGTGATATCAGAATTGATGGATCATTGACTCTCCAGCATAAATGATATCTTATCAGAATTGATGGATCATTGACTATCCAGCATAAATGATGATGTCAGAATTGATGGATTATTGACTATCCAGCATAAATGATGATATCAGAATTGGTGGATCATTGACTATCCAGCATAAATGATGATATCAGAATTGATGGATCATTGAATATCCAGCATAAAAGATGATATCAGAATTGATGGATCATTGACTATCCAACATAAATGATGATATCTTATCAGAATTGATGGATCATTGACTATCCAGCATAAATGATGATATCATAATTGATGGATCATTGACTATCCAGCATAAATGATGATATCTTATCAGAATTGATGGGTCATTATTTAACGTAAATCTTGATATCGTAGCAGCTTTGGTGGATCATTCACAATTCAGCATAAATGAGGATATCTTTAGAGAAACCAACCATGTCTATTAAGTTAAGTCTATAGTAACACATCCATCATGGTCAATTGAAAAATAAATTGTTGCAAAGTACTTACTGGTACACTCGCCAAGGGAGGACCGAATATAATCTGTAACACAGTCACAGTGGTATCTACCTCCAATGCGTTCTATGCCTATACACGCGGTACCAGAAGGACAGCCGTAATGTTTATAACATTTCTCTACAATACATATATTAGATAAATTTGTAATTCTGAGTATCCAGACTTTTCACAAATTTAGACATAATATTCCGACAAATATCCTGCGTCATAATGAGCTGATAAAAACTGTTGTCTTCAAACTCAAGCCAGGGGTCCAGCTAGACTTTAATCAGTTTTGCCTGCTTTTATACATACTCTACAGTCTGCCGTTATTAAAGATCGCTCTGTACAGGATTATTGTCGGATACTTATGACACAATACAATATCTGTGAGCAGCCTTCTTTCGGAAGCAGTTAAAAAATACATACATGTAGAGTATTGTGGATATATTTGAATTACTTCGTAGATGATGTTTTAGCAACTAACGTCTATGTGAATTGGAAATAATGCTTCACTCGTAGGATAATCTCTAACTAGTATCGGGTCATAGGTATATAGCAACTATGAGGGATATGGTCCGGCTGCAGGGTAGGTCCCTATTTCACTGATTTTTGGTAAGATTAAACTGGTAGAAATATAAATGAAGACGGCCCATGAGTCAATAGCGATGGAGAATAAAACTGAAACACTAGGCCATTTTTGGGAAGGTCATGGGAGAACTGAAATTATTTAAATGTCTTCATATTTAGAACACATGGCTGATGTTGCGTAATGTTTTATTTTTGTGTATGGAAAGCATTGATAATGTTATAATTAATCAAAATTCCTCCCGATACATCAGACAAGTGTTTATTAAAGATATAAAAAGCAACAACTAATGATTCACGAAAAAAAATGAGCAGAACTATAAACGACAGTTATTTTGATGTACAAATTATTATTGATTATGTTAGACCATTTCTTTACTTTAATCAGCAATGAAATATTTATTTATGTCATCTTCACACATACTTAAACAATACACCACAGTGTTCGTAGTTCGTTTGACGAATCCAGATGAACAATCACAACGCTGACTCATATTATTACAAGAAGCTCCATAACCACACGTGACGTCACCACATTCCTCTCCAGTTCCTGGAACAAACAATAACGCTATGAAGAGGCATAGTGATATTACACCAAACTGCACAACATATTCTAATTTATTTTAAGGAAGTTTGTTGTAAATATACGAGTTCAGAATAGCGAAATAATGTTGTTATCACTTGAAATATGTACATGACATTTATAGATAGATTACTAACAATAGGAAACTACAGGTAATTTAAACGACCGACTTTACAACGATTAATAGACATTTACCCCTCCCCCCCCCACCCCCAATTATTTGAACGAGTTCAATTAAAAAAAAAATGGTATTTAGATATTTATCCCACTATGTGGTAAACCTTTATATGGACCTATTAAAACAAACAATGTTGTTTTTGGTGTTAAAATATATTTATTTAATATTCTTAGTGAGCACTCACCGTTATTGATACGAGCCGTGGTTCCAACAGCGAACACCAGTAAAATGTATATATATTTCATTTAGAAACAGCTTTGTCTATTGATCCCGGGATGTCTAACTTACAGTGCAATAAATGTGTTTTGCCATAAAATCAAATCCCAGACTTTTCAAACATGTTCGTCGTATATTTTCCAACACGAATTTTGGCCCAGAATAAACATAACCATTAATCAGTGTTGTGTTTATCTTATTTGATGGTTTATATAATCAGTAAAATAACCAATTTTAAAAACGGTCCCGAGTAATCCTCTAATGCTGACTACAGTTCACAATTTTATGCACATATTCACTAGTAAGAACTGATGTCTCAACCAGATATATCAATCAACGGTGACTATAATCAGCAGGATGGTTGAAATGTTCTCCAACACGAAGAGAGATCGAAAAAGTAATGCTTACTGTGTTTGACTTAGCATTCATGCAGTCGTATTTTCTAATATTACAACGTATCTCCTAATTGTACTTTCTCACAGTGTGTCCAATTTTATTTCCAAAGCACATTTGCCCAGGTAAATACTATTTGGATGTAAACATGTTCAGCAGAAAGAAACACATACCAGCTATTCAATATGAACTGTGATACAAATAAATCAACACTGATCATAGGTAAATGGGGTATCGTGGAGTAAACTATACACACTGCTCCGATGCTATTTCATTGCACTACTTGTGTCCCACAGTATTGATCGTTTAATGTTATTTCCAAAGCACATTTGCTCGGATAGATGATATTCGGATGTAAACTTGTTCAACAGAAAAAAACGTAAAACAGCTATCCAATGTCAACTGTTTTCCAAAGTCATCAACACTGATCATAAATATTAGGGGTACCGTAGAGTAGACTATGTGCAGTTTACCAGGTGTGGTCCAATGTGTCTCAATGAAAGTCTGTTGTAAAAGTTATCGACGGCACACCTTAGTGAATCTCTCCATATGCTACTCTAGAATATGATCTGCTCATAATATATTAGAGCGGGCTAGCAACGTATTATATTACACAGAAAACACCGGAAGAGCGGAGTACAATTGAACAAGGAAGTTATAACGTTGTCTTTTATTGAATAAAAATCTCAATTTTATTTTTTCGAAGAGGTATTAGGCCAGAAAGAAATACATAAAGGGAACTGGCGAACTTGTATAAACAACAAAAATCGTTCATTTAGAGGCTATAATACTGAGTCAGGGAGTTGGTGGAGGAACTCACTGAAGGATATTTAACTTATGAGCAGTATTGTCCCAGTAGACTGTCTAACATATAGTAAAGTATATATAAATATTCTGACCAAAAACAAATAGGCTACAGGCACAAGGCACAGCATTTGGTAGCAGAGCGTAGGTTATTTATAAGTTTGTGTTAAAAGCAGGATTCGGTCCATGTACAACTTACCTTAACTTAACATGTTTTATTAGTGAACGAGGTTCCAAAATTAGTTGATACACGTTATGTTTAATACAAATAGGATTAAACTATTGTCTCTAAACCTATTACAGATGCCTGTACCTACATGTAATATTCGACGACGTTCTTAAGCTAATGACTTTCGTTGTATTTGTTGCAAAAGTCATGTAGTTAGCATTTCGCCAATTCAATGTGAACTCATCTTAGTATAACTACCGCATGATTCGCACATAAAATCCTTTCAGCGTAAAAGAAGATGAGCAGATGAATGTAATAGGATAGAAAATGCATCCTAAGAAGGTAGCATCAAACTATAAAATTCATGTAATAAAAGCAATAAGTCCACAGCAAATAGGTGACGTTAAAGATATAACTATAATTGTATTATGTAAATTGATAATGATAATATATTTAATAACTTGTTTTAGCGGCATTTAGAAGCTGGGATGATAACATAATAAGTAAGACTTTATGGATTTTCAAATTCTGGGTTTATTCATACGCAAAGTTTCAGTGCAGATGCTAGCTAATGAAGAATTAGCTTGAAAACTGTGCTAACATCTGCACTGAAACGTTGCGTATGAATAAACCCAGAAGTTGAAAATCCATAAAGTCTTACTTATTATGTTAATATATTTAATGTTTTTAAGTCTCTCACCTGCTTAGTATTATAAATGAAAACAAAACCATTGAAAAATGGAGAAAAGCATGGTGAGACTTTTGAGAAGTGGATAAAATCATGGAGAACAATACAGCAACAAAAACAGACTGTCATAAATGTGGTTATAGACACATCAATGATTCCATCCAGTGACCTTGCTTAGAAGCAATTTGGGTTAAGGCAACAACTACAATTTTAATGACATAAATAACGATAAGACATTGGAGCATTTAAGAAGCTTTAAACATTTCGAAGGACACATCAGTCTGAATAATTGTGTAGAGGCGATTATCAACGGAATACGTTAATAAAACTTCACACAAAAAAAACAGACTGGGATATACCACATATATCTGATAAAATGCTTATACGAGAGAGTACATGTAGCTTTTCTCCTAGATGAACAATTACAAGGTATGAAGAACTTTTATGTAAGGTAAAATTATCGAATATGTACATTTGCTCGTAAATAAAATCCTTATGATCATACTTGATGATCGACTGGGTAGATCTTCACGTCTTTACACCTATATCCAAATGTAGATGACTAAAACAACATCAGATATGAAACAGATACTTGCAGTGAACCTGCAATTGTTTTGACTTTTAGGCAAAGTTTAGTCCTACTATCCATTTGTTAGACCAGTGACTAGATGTCGGACACAATGAAATTGTATTCATCATAAATTCGATACAATTTCTGTACGTTTTGGTATGCAACTATATGGATTATTTCTTCCATCTATTATGTATTGTTTTGGTATAAAGCTGTCGAACAAACAAGTTGCATTTTGTATTCACTTTTTCCCGCTCTAAAATCCACATGGTTACTGTGTTTTCCATCACCATTCTAGATAGTGGCCCAAATATCGTCCCAGTGTCTCGTATATTATCAGTTGGATTGTTGCTACATCAGTGGCTTCATCTCACTGGCCTGTAGAGAACCAAGTTGTAATATGTATCTATTTTGGCGGGCGGGCTGGAACAATGTCTCTGCTCTGATGTATATTATCTTACTAATTTATTGTGTGAAACTTAGTAGCCAGAAGCTAGGACGTTTGAGGTCAAGTTGTAAGTTAACCAAATCTGTACAAAATTAATTATTGTTATGAAGTCTGGGTGGCTGTTTTCTCTGAATATCTTGCTTAACCAATCTGCGGTTTTTAACAGTTTTGTCAGGAGCAAGATCATCAGCTGACGAATACATATTTCGAGCATATTAATACGATACAATACTGCATCCTTCTTTGTCTATTTGTCCCCTCTAAATACTTTGCTTAATTTGTGTCCTTATCTTGACAAAGTGGATCAAACCGGCGCAACGTTAAATACACTAGTCAGATTCGATGCATCAGAGACCGATGCATCATTAATTATTTTACAACATTCTAATTGTTTTCAGGATTTCATTTTAATGGTATATTTATCCCCTCTAAATACTTTGTTTAATTGTTTTTTGAATCTTTACAAAGTGAACCACACCAGTGGAACGTTAAAACCCGTAGTCAGATTCGATGTTCGACGTGTTCGAGGTAATATTATTTTTATAAAAAGTTCGAATTGTTTTCTGCCTTTCCTTTTAAACATTATAAAAATGTATAATGTTGGGTAAATACCATTCGATTCGATTAAATATTGATTTGTGGAATCCGCTTCTTGTGCATGGTCAGATCAATGTAGAGGCAAAACATACTACCTTCAGGGTGCTCTTGTTTTCTTTTAAATAAAACATAATCTTATTTTAAATACCGTCTTAACCCTAGTAAATGTAAAAACACGTCTATTGCACATAATAAATATTGACTGATGAGAAATAATAACTACTTCTCTTTTACTCATTTTGGTTATAATACATTTATATTGGCGATAATATAAGCAAATAAATATAAGATAATAAACAGTAGTCAGTTGTGCAAAAAAGATATATTCATTTTATAACAAGTTTATTTAAAGATACACACATATAAATTGACATTAAACATCTACAGCATCAATTAGTATCTTCAAAATAACTAGTCAGTGTAATGTGTAATTCAAGTCAGTAACACAAACATACTTTATTGACCATAGAATCTCAAATATTGAACACAACATCATACATTACTGAGTGAAACCATAATATCAATAATGAAAAGTCAGAAACAGGTAATGAGATCAGCTAAACATGCACAGTTTCCGAATAAACTGATAACATAACTTTAGTTTAGCCTTAAAAAATAAGAAATCATTAACATGATAATAAAATAAAACAAATGCGTTTATTTTAATGTCATCAAACTTAAATCCAGATTTTTTATGAACGCCATTGTAAATCTGTAGACCTTTTAATGAACAGCTGAACTTTTGAAACAATCTAATCAACATTTTACTTTAATAACAATTAATTCTCCTGTATGTTGGTTTTAAGCTGTTATCTGGTGTGATCAAATATTGTTTTTTATTCGTTGTTATGGTATTCTCCCGCAATGTAATTACATTATACACAGATGTTACACAATAATGAGAAATGAAGAATGGTTTCAGAGTTAAAAAAAAAAAAAAAAATAATCGTATATAAAGTAAAACCATAATCAATCCAAGTATCCCTTTAAAATATTGGTTTTTTATCACCAAGTTTTGACTTTTAAAATTGCATAGGATCTTTTCCGATTTAAATCAATTAAAGGGTTGATAATTGTTAGATCTGGTTGAGTCATATTGACAAATGTGTGACTATAACCGACATCAGTATAGAATGGATTTCTGTCACAATGATACTAAATCACAGTACCACTAACAATATTGTCAGACTAACATTAATATTAAAACATCATTATTTTTATAACACTGTCATATTGATATGAACAA
>JAQQZZ010051182.1:0-10074 GCA_030265115.1 Mopalia vespertina | reverse complement strand
AACATAAGATGATTCATCGATTTTAATTAATCTACATCCCTGTGCCAGTGTGATTGCTTTTAGAAATATATATATTTAATGGAGAGAAAGAACATTTTGGTTGCCTCCCCCGGGATTCGTACTAGGGTCAAGGGTTTCAGCAGGACTAGTGCTCTAAACGAACATGATATATTGTGTTGAGGTAAGTTATTATAGTACAACAAAATCACAGGTATACATCTAAATTCTAGCAGTAATAAATCCATATGGTTGGACTCTGGTGTTAAAATATGTACATTCTTTGATAGTAATCGGAATATAAATATAAGCTTCCACCTTACACCTTCTCTGAATGAGAAATTATGTTTAAAGCAAATAGCAGTGCGACTAAATTAAATGGGTGCTTGCAAAATCAACCATTGTGAATTCTAATTAATTATCAAAATGTCGATTACAAAAATTATTTTCTTGGTTGTATCGATCGTTACACGTTTTGGTTGATACGTGATAAACCTCAATGTTAAATGTTACAGATATTCATCAGAGTTAGAGAAGGGGTTTCAGAAAGGAATATCTACACACCCTTGCTGTGTTTATAATTCGATCAAAGTGGCAATGTCTATCAAGTTGAATATATAGCATCTATTCGGAAATTTTCCTATGAGAATATTCCAGTGTTAGTCCAATTAGTGGACTTTATATTAGCGGAGAGTTAAGACCGTTTATCCCATGAGATGTGAATTATTCAGCCCATGCAACTGCTAAAGTCCTTTGAATTTCTTGTAATGCTACATTGACGTCAGGTAAATGTGTTCGTAGAGACAGTATACACATGCGTATGTAAACAAACCCGTCTATCGTTGTTGGGGTCATACAGATATGGCCGTCCTCGTTGATAAGCTGGAGCCAGTGCCTGGTGGCAGAGTTGCCTTCCTCTTTATTCTCTGACTTAATCCTGAAAGCGATTATTGTCAGCTCTGGTTCCGTATACACCGTCACGTTAACCATCTCGCTTAACCTATTGTAAGCGTGTTTAGTGAGAATTAACTTTTCTTCAACCTGGGCTTTGAAGACATCAGTTCCTAGAGCCTTCACGGCGAACCACACGGGAAACGATCGAAAAGGACGTGAATATTCAAAGGATAATTCTAACGGATCGTAACCTGATTCATCAGTCTTTGGTACGATGTCTCCCTGTGATCTTAGCATAGCCTCCTTTAAACGCCCTCCGTCCTTCACCAATAACATACCCGTTCCAAAAGGTGCTGATAATCCTTTGTGACAGTTAATTGTTATGGAGTCTACTTCATGAATACCTAAAAAAGCATTGCAAAATTACTGTTTTAATTTGTGAACACCTTAAAGAATACAGAAGTCATTTTTTTACCTTTGTATTGTTACGTTAAACCCAGTATGTTACAAATACGTTCTTTATTTCAATGCAATACTATTGTTACACAAAGTAAACTGTCAGAATTGTAAAGCTTTGCATGAATATAACTGCCATCTGATTTGTATTGTGACAATTGTCCGGTTGCTCTTATGCCATGTCTATGGCCTGAGTAGAAAATAAACAATACCAATAGACATCAGCTTTAGACAATATGATTATATATTAAAGCACACCAATGACATTTAGAAGTTGAAAGAACATAACGCCTTCATCGCTGAACTTTAAAATCACTTATGTAGATTACATAGCGGAGCGGGAAATAATTTTGTCTGTTCCACTTTCCAGCCCAAAACACACTCGCAACCAAGAAAAGTGTGTTTGTTTGTGCCATATCTTTTGTTGATTATTGGTTTATGTAGTGGCTTGGGAATATGTGGCTTCACAAAATTTGTGTTAGTTTTTAGAACCCAGCAAACGTTTACCTCGTGGCTTGTTGGTAATCATATGTGGATGTCGCTGTTTTGCTTATGCTGGTTCAGAATCGGAAAGTCACGTGAAGGTCATTGGTAAATCACAATTATATTTTGTGTAAACGGATCAGCATGACGTTTAAGACATGCGTTTCGGTTGTTAGTGGAATGCAATAACCTTTATTGTTATCGAAGTTTTAAAAATCTTGATATGATTGCTTAGGAATTCCATTGGAACCATTTTGAAAAATAAGATTGTCCTTTTAAAGTTTTATTGGCGAGTACAGGATTGTCAGTGTCTAAACACTCGTCAATAGAGACGAATTTCAGCGTAGAAAAAGGTTAAATAACCTGAAGCAATGCCGACACAAATGCAGCTATCGCACTGTACGGAAAACCAAATCCGCATATGTAATAATAATAAATAGAAAGTTGACCATGAACACTTCTCAGTACACTTATTATTCAGCAGGTAAGACCAGCATACAAGTTCTCCCCGTACCGTACTCACCTTTGCACTTGTTCCTGACGTCATCGTTTAACAGAAGGAATCCGCCATAAGCAGCGTCTATGTGGTACCAGATGTTATATTTCTTTGTCACTTCACAGACCGCATCAACAGGGTCAATGGCCCCGATAGCTCCGGTCCCAAGAGACCCAATAACAAGGAAGGGTATCAAAACTCTCTGAAAAAAAGTGTCCGTGGAAAAGTCAACCATGGATAGGAAGTGGCTAGGGAATAATATATGTTTTTTCACAGAATTGTACGCCACATTTCCCATAATAATTATTCAATATAAACCCTTTTCATCACAATTTTGTCTGATAAAAAAAACACATCTGAAACAGGAATCAGAGACTAATGATTTTAAACAATAGGCAATTCACGCAGTGTCTGTTTCATTCATCTTTATAAAGAAGTTAAACCATTCTTCCTTTGCGTTTAGGGCATCTTGTGGTTTAAATACAAAAAGCTGTAAAGTGTACATATCCTTCCACAATTAAACATATGCTTTTTTTCTTTTTTTACATTTAGACCAAAGGGATGGGCAAAATATATTTTGCAGTCCTCGCTTTCGATGAGCCTATAGAATTGTGAAGACTTATTCATCATCCCATCCTTCAACTCATTTGTACATTGTGACGTTTCAAAATTGGAAGTCATCTTTTATGTTTCACGTCCGGGTACACCATCTGAAGTAAAACCTTTTTTTCCCAAATGACTCAGCATTATTCTTTATTGTCGCTGTTGGTGGTGGTATATGCCATATGTTATGTTTCATTGGGAGGTAATTTTGAGTCAAAGTGATATGTTTATTTGCAATCCATCTGCAAAATACTTGAAGTCAAGTATTTTGCACTCCGAATTCTTTTAGCGCTTTCGGGGAAACAAAAATCGACAGTTCTTTTTATGCGGATGAACAAATCCAACCGTACTTGATTGACTGAATGATCTTTTAAAAATGGTCTGTAAACATCTTTGAGCAAAATTAGTCAACTTGCTTTTCGATTATTCAATGAAAAACAGCGACAGGCCGTCATCACGATGCAGACAGTTGGCTGAATAAAATCTCAAAGAAGACATATATATATATATGTAACTCGGAGACTTCGCCTGTGACATTCCTGGGCGTGGATGGTCAAGTAAACGACGGCCCTGAAAAGAGTTTACTGATCTTTTTCCAACTGCAAAGTTCAACAATTCACTTGTTTTAATTTGAACCAAAGTTTAATTGATGATCTACCGCTATCAACAAACTTACTTGTTAACACCTGTTTTGAACGGCGAAGTGACTAGAGCGTTCTTCTTTATATTGCTTTCTGTGAAGTTGTGTTTGAACATTTTGCGGGCGGTTGAGATAGGGCATCCTGTTGCCTTGATGCTTTTAACATATGAAGTACAACATGTCCACAGTAAACAATGTTCCTGAAAAGATGGTTGGTTGATTGTGTTTGATGGCGCATGCAGCTTCATGGGCCTATTCGCATCTGTGAATAGTTTATCGTTTTATTTTTAAAAGTTGAGAAGCCGATGGGGTAGGTGTGGAGGTCTAAATATTTATGCTGCAATGAATCCTTTCGACAGCGTGTATGTTTCCTAGAATGATTTGCACAATGGTGTAAACCAAGAAGTTACTCACGCTGTTTCATTTTTACACACTACACTTTTCTTTTGAATGATTGGTATACGTCTAATCTAAATAGATTTACGTTAGCATCCCTTTTTTTACCAGACGAACGGGGTATTGGCAAAAAAAACCCACAAAACCAACTTGATCGCCTGATAGTTGCAGCAAATCAAACCGTCAGCAGACAAAAAACGATCAGACCATTTACAAGTAATCAAGTTATATCTGATTGGTTAAAAGTCTTATTTGATTTTTTTGCTAAACCCCAGAATAAAATTGAAACTCTTATCAAACCACTTTATTCGGTCTTAATTCGACATGACGTTAACACCAAGTGTCTGGGCCAAACTATTGCGTCTTTTTTCCCCAAGAAATGTAACTTTCTTTGGCAGATTGCGCTAACCTGTCAAATTGACACGAAGTCTCTAGAAGATGATTTCGCGCTGTAGAAAAGGCCACGACAGAACCCATTGCAGTGCCTGACACCATTACACCTGTAGCACTGTTCTCATATCCAACCAGTCCACACGCCCATTTCATCACACTCTCCTCTATATCGCAACAACCTAGAAATGTACCAAACACACAACTGTGATTATGCTACATAACACTGTGCTATTGTTTATTATATGTCATTTTGCCACATAAAGTATGCTTTTAACTGCTGCTACCTGTAGCAGCCTCTATCACCGATCGAAAGTGGGAATAAATCACGATATTCTGCTAATTTTTGTCTAATTTATACTCGTACTACAAGAAGAACAGTTATTGTGCCGACAGCTGCATTTGGCAACAAAATACAATGTAAAACAAAATTAAGGAAATGAGGTGTTCAATTGCTTTGTTCTATATTTCTATCTGATTACTACCCATCGCAAAACTGGCCGTTTTGTTGCTAGTTACGCACTCATTTTGACAAGGCCGAAGCTTGAACTTTAGGATTTTTCGCTTAAGCTTGCCCATAGGTGACATAAACATAGCGAATTCATGACTATACCGATTTTTTATACAGGCTAAGTCCACACGCCTCTTATGGGGAAATGTTTTGAACTTAAACATGGCGTAGAAGCCCACGCAGGAAAACGTAAACACCTTGCTGACGATAAGTGCCTCACAAATAGATCAGTACACTACCTCACCCTTTATCTTACCAGAGTTAACAAAACGTGCCGAAGGAATACCCTGTACTAATGTTGATAGAAATGTAGCTGCACTGTATAGAAGATGACCACAAGCGGGAATCAAGGCAAAGCATGTCGGGCTTGCCATCTGTATGCCTGGAAGTCAGAAGATAGAATAAATTAGCATTGCTCCATAGGGGGACGTCCTCGATCGTGACAGTTATACTGCATAATATCATATATAGAATGTACATGTCCGTGTGTGGCGTTCTTTTAAAATGTTCGAACACTTTCAGGACTTACTTTTCGGTCCATCTTCGTGAAGAGTACGTAAACTATGTGCAACGTATACGCAATTCTTTGGTGAAAAGGCGCACCAGTTGTGTCCATTTGGTTTAGTTCCTTTGGTACGCATTGGAGTCGATGGTCTCGACTGTGTTGAACAAAACTTGAGCATCGTCACTCAACGTTCCCCTCCGAATATGATGTTTATAAATAAAACTGATATCAGCCAACAAGTAACTAGCGTGAAAACGAGCGATTATTCGTGCCATTAATTTTTAATTGTATTTTAATTTATTCACCAAAGGTAAGATACATAAAGCATAAGTTAAATTTACATAAATTGAGGCCAGATTAAAATTCCGGAGAATTTGTTCAGGTGCTTTCTGGTGTGTTTAATAATACCAATATTACGTAATACATTGTGTTTAGAGATATAGCTAATATGGGATGTCCAGGATAGTTAGTCATTTAAAATGATGCCTAAAACTTTGAATTATTTTACTTGCTCGACTTTTATATTGTTCATTTTGAAAAGTGAGTGGTGTGGATTTGCAGATGTTCTTCCTGATTTATTAATGATACGTTTTGTTTTGATAGTATTTCAGGAGAGTAGATTTACTTCAAGCCAATACTGGATGTATTGCAATTCCAAATCCATAGTGCGCAAGGCGTATTATTATTTCATCAGATAAACAAATAGTTGTGTTGTCTGCTAATAAAATAAATTGAAAGAGCGAAATGGGGAAATGATATTGTTAATATCTCCAAAAGATGACAGGACAGAGGATAGAGCCTTGATGGACGCCAAATAAGATAGGAGCTACAGAGGAAAGGTGCCGTTGTAAATAAATTGTTGTGTTCTGTTCTAAGAAGAATGAAATCCATAATGCTGTATAACACAGGAAAATAATATCATGACCAACAGTGTCGATTGCGGATCCTGCTGATAGAGTTGAATAATTTGCCCTAAATCCATGTTGATGAAATGAAAAATGTTATTGGTTTTAAAATAATTAACTAACATATCACATGCTAGTGTCTCGATGATTGTTTTAAATGATGGTAGAACAGATATAGGTCGATAATGAGTTGAGACGAGTGTCTGCTGACTTAAAGATGGGTAATAACTAAGAATAATTTAATGTTGTTGGAATGATACCAATATGAAAGGAAAGATTGACGATGTGTGTCAATGGTACAGAAATTATATGGGAAGCTAGTTCTCGGGAGGACTAGGAATTCCGTTCAGTCCTGCAGCGGTTGATTTGAAAATATCGATGGCTGACTGAACTTCATGGGGAACTCGAGATTTAAAAAGTATCTCGATTGTTTCCGGTAAGTTATCAGCAAAGTTAGTTTGGGAATGTGGAATTCTTTCTCTATAGTTTTCTGCACATGGCGTTAAATATTAAATAAATTTGTCGGTTATTTTTCCTTTCGTCGGATTTGTGCTAATCTTAAATGTAGGAATCAGGGAAAGATGAATTATTGTTACTTTACACAAGATGTTATAAATGAATTTGTTAAATTTATATTCGGCTTACATTTTCCTATAATTTGATTATAATTTATTAAGCTCATTTCGGTATGAGCGATATGTGAGTTTGGTGGAGGGATGATTAGAAATGAGTTGATTAAGATATAGTTGGTTTTTTATGATGAATTGATTTTAGTATCACGGTTTAACGATTGGACATGAAGGTGGTGTTACAGATATCACTGGAAAGCAGTTGGCATATATGCAATTGAAAAAAGAGTTGAAAGCGTCAAAGGCGTCATTTACATTGCCTTTTGTCATAACGCCAGTCGATTTAGTGGAGGCTAGCGTTTTTTTATAAATAATACTTTGTTATATTCAGTCATTTCACGGAACGTAATATTTCTGTTACGTCGTTTTTATAAGGGAGATTTATAAACATGAATGATGGGACGTGGTCAATTATGTCTGTAACTTATAATCCTGCTAGGAGATGTTGTTCATGGATGTTTATAGTGAATGGCTGTCCTAGACGTAGCGCGTGTAGATTTGGTAATTTTTGGGCGAAAATAATGGCATCATCGTGTTAATGAAGTCTTAGGAGTGGGTATGATGGACAATTTTAAATAAGTCAACGCTAAATTCTCCAAACAGGATACATTTTGGGGAAGGAAGGATGAATTGTAGGCGTTGAAAATATGGTCATTAGATGGGATTATGTCTTTTCCAGGCGGACGATGTATGATGCCAACGGGATATGAAGTATGTGATTGTGTGATTTCTATATAGAGGGATTCATACTCCCCATTTGCTTGGCTAAATGATCAGTTGTTATCTTGCAGGACTGAACTGAATCGTTAACAAGGATAACAACATCACCCCCTTTTCTATTTGATCTTGATTGTGAATATGGAGTATTGCCTGGGAATTGACGAAGATGTTCCGTATGTGGGTGCACTTTTCTGAGAAGCCTAAAACTGTTGAACTATACTGCAGATTATGAATCAAAGCTAGAGATTTCATCGTTGTGATGAATTATGCGAAAAACCGAGGAATAACACTACATTGTATATTAAAAATGGTCCCGGTTTATGACCACGTGGTTTATAAGCATATCATGGAGGGAATACGGGGACGGCTTAAATCAAATGGATAATATAACATGTGGAAAATATAAAGAGAAATTTACATACCTTTTGAGGCAATGTCACTATGAAATATTTTAAAGATTTCTTCCATAGGTAGGGAGTTTTCTCCAATCTCCAAAACATCTGTTAGTCTTGATTCAGTGGCTGAAAACACATCGTCTTCGTCACGAGTGCTGTTTGGGCTTTTAATACCGTTTAGGAAATGCTTGGTGTACTTTGCTAGAAGGTCAAATACTTTCCCCTGTGTTTGACAATCTTCTGTCTGCGCCACAAACGAGCAAAGCTCGTGTTTATTCGCTGACTCCATGGTGAATGTACAGCCAATAGTCTGTTTAGGTGAAGAGTCGAATAAAAAAAGTATCTGTGAATAGATTTGTTGTACTTGGTGTTAATTAAACATTTTCAAAGATGTATAGAAAGAAAGAGGTTTACATGTCTATTCTTTCTCTCTAATACTGTGCTACATTTGGGAGTACGTTAGTAAACGTATAACTATACTTCACTCCTATCGTATAACCGAAAACCATATATGATGGCTTATATATGACCACACTCTAAAAATTATCGAGGGACCATTGTCCTGAATAATTCAGGTTTGTGAGTTTCCCTGAATGTCAGGTCACTTGCCTGTATGTCCAGAAATGACGAGAAAAAACACTGCCCTGGTGCTCTCAGAGCTAAATGATGAAAACAGACACTTTCTAACATTATGTGATTTTTGGAGAAACTAGATCTAAAAGTCATAATAAGAGAATAAGTAGTAATAAAAAAAGAATATAAGTCACGATTAGATTGAACAAATGTAAAAGTAAAAATAATTCCTAATTTGCTGATAACGAATTATGACAGATTTTGTCTTGAAAATATCACATATTTTAAAAAAATATCACATATTTCGAAGGCAAAAGATGACAAAAATGACATTTTGTCAAGAAAATGTATTCGCATTACCTGCTAAATAAATCTAAGTTCTCGGATTATCAATTGATTTGACAGAATGGTATAACAGCAAACCCCCACCCCCCGCTTCAATTTTTGGTTAATCATGTCTTCTCTCCACTTCTGACTTTCATAACATCAAAATGGAAATTAAGAGTAACATCGTAGATTTACAGAGACCAATTATTATAATCTGTTACATTCTCTCCGTAGATATAAATTACTGAATTAACCAATTTATTAATGATATATTTAGCAAATTCTTCACACAGAATTACACTCTACTTGGAAATTAAGAGGAGAAGTATGCCTTGGTTTTGACAACATTATTTATTTGTTTGTTTGTTTGCTTGTTCGTTCATTCGTTCGTTTAAATTCTAGACCCAACAGACTGAATTGCACTAATTGACCAAATTACAAACGTAATTGCAGTTGACAACAGTTTTGCCACCTTAAACAATTAAGTTAAAGCTTTTAAGATCTGCTATGATACACATAAATTAAGCTTGAACAACACTTCATATAAGTGATTTAAGTGAGTAGTACAATTATTAATAAAGGCTGTATTTGTGTACAAGCTCCTCAATGGCCAGAAGAATTGCACCTGTACAACTCAATAAGGTGAGCAAAAATGTTAGCGGTTACATCGTGTAAAATTTACAGATCGGTTGAACGTTTGAGAACAGTTAATAGTTACACAACTGAATGTAATTGTGTGAATAGTTTAGTTGCATCAGTTTTTAACGAATAATTTTTGTTTCTTTCTAACAAATGTTTCTGTTGGGAACTCCAGATCACCGACCAATCTGCGTACCACAGGGGGTAAAACAGTATTCCCCTTATCAACCCTTATGATTCCCCTTATCAGCCTCTTGATAGCTATGGCACATCACGTGGTAGTATTAAGCGTAAATCTCCCCATTTAACACAATTTGGTGATGCTTAAAAGATCTTTCTTAAGCTCTGGGCAATGTTCTTTACAGATTATAATTTATTCAGTGTTATATTGTCTACTTATGTTGACAGTGTTGAAAAGGGAAGAGTTTCACGTAGATCTTATATATACTAATGGAAAAAAGTAACTGTGCATCACAGAAAATGGGACAAAACAAAAGATGTTTGAAAAGTTATAA
>JAQQZZ010051171.1:0-10074 GCA_030265115.1 Mopalia vespertina | reverse complement strand
ATAACGATCTCTGGAATGAGATAGAAACGTAGTGTCCAATAAACTAAGAAGTTGTTATCCATACCAATGTTTTCCATTGTCACCAGAACTTCGTGGCCGCCTCCGCTGGATTGTTGCTGGTGTGATTATTTTGCCTGACAATCATTGTTTTGAGAAGGGCAAAATGACTGCTATGTCAAAATGTACATGGTCAAAACAACAGCAGTGCTCCGAATATGTCTTTTGATGTTGTGTCCCACTGGCTAAAGGCAGTTTGTTTGAAGAATAGCAATGCTGTCTTTACTTAGCACTGGAGGAAAATTAACTTTCCAACATTCTGGGAACGTTTCATATCTTGGTTGTGCTAGTGTCAATTATTGTTGAAATACGCCGCCGTCATATAAGTGAAATACCTTTAAGCACGGCGTAAATCACACATCAATCGATCAGCCAATAATGATTTTGTTCTTATATTACTGATTGGAAATTTGTCTCGTCAGATATTGCCTTTTTCTGTTTCTCGGCATAATTATTGCTTTTGACTTATCAACCTTGGGTAAGAATTATTTTTGTAAATGTTTAATGTATATGAAACGACTGGCATACCATGATTACGTTAATGATATCTGTTTAGCTTATTTAATAGTGTGGACCATTTCAATAACATGTCCAATATTTTTTTACGAGCAGAGTGTTTCATTTTATTCCGTGTCTCATTGCATTTAACACAATATTCTAGTGTACTTCGAATGTCCTTTTTTAGTCTTCATCCATTTTGTCCATAAAAATAAAATTGTGAGTGCTTTTGCTAAGGACCAATAACAGACACACGGATGTATTTAATCTGCATCGTGCAAATTCTTGAACAATGTTTACTTTGTCGGTTTTTTTCGTTGGGCTCAATAATGAACAGTTTTTGCTGATAATACACGCCCTCGTATACACTCTTAAAATCATTGAGAGACCATTGTCCTGAATAATTCAGGTTTGTTAATTTCCCTGAATATCAGGTTGCTTGTCTGTGTTCTGGCTACCGTGCATAGAAACACCCTGGAATTTGTATAACCCTGATTAATTCAAGGATTGTCATATGACTCGCTGAATTTCATATGACTGTCCTGCATTTTCTGGATAGCGTGCGGTAAAATATCCTGCAATTTGAATATCCACGATTTATCCAGGAATTATTTGTACGATTGGCTTACTTAAACTTGTGGAAAGTCTATAAAAACCTTATGTAGGTCTATTCCACATACGATCGTGAATAGGCTACACGTTAGTGTAAGTTGTCAGTCAACCCAGGGCTAGGTTATGAAAAGAGATCAAGATAGTCGGAAGAATTATTCACAGTTTGATTAGATTTACATTTGAGACATATAGAGCTTTTCCTAAGTGAGCATTTCCGATATTGTTAGTCATGGTGTCGGTATATAGGCTGACGGACTTGTGGGGTGTCATAATAGTGAGCTGTCGGACTCGTGGAGTGTCACATCGTGTCGGACTAGAGGCTGTCAGACCTGTTGGGAATGTCGGACTTGTGGGGTGTCGGACTTGTGGGGTGTGGGGTGTCGGACTACTGCTACGCATCCCCGGCCACAGGCCACTGAACTCGGCATTCAGTGGTAAGTACTTGGACCGAATTTATCTCAATCGTTTGGCATCACGGCTTTACCTGACCGAAATAGACAGCAATTATACTTCTTTGGTGATAAAGTGTCCCAAAGAAACCAGTTGGCTAAAATGACCTGAATGAAGACTGTTAATTCAAAGTTATCCTGTTAATTCCAAGCTAGCTTTTGATTTACAAATAAACTTTTAATTTAAAAGAAAGATTGTTAATTCTAAGTTAGCTTCCTATTTAAAAATAGGTTGATAAATGTGAAGTTTGATCGTTAGTTTGAAGATAGTATTTTTGACACAAACAGCCGCCCATAGATGTGCCTGACAACCGAACATACTTGCTGGTTATCGTATTTTTAGATTTTCTATTGGATTCATTCTGCTCATGAGACTAATCTAACCTAGGAAATATGTCTTAATGACCGTCGACCAGAAAAAAGCTGGTCATAATTCTGACCGGCTTTTTTCTGGTCGGTCACAACTATACCAGTTTTTTTCTGGTCGTTTAATATCTACTTTTAAAATTTGTAACACTGATGTGTCGTTTTCGGTTCAGTTTGTTTTTCTTTTTGATGTTGAATGCCAAGGATGCTACTGGTTGCAATTGTTATTCATGACATTATAGTTGGTTTATATAACTTGAAAACTTGTTCACGCCACAGCGTAGCTGAAATACCACTGAATATGGCGTAAAACATCAATCAATCAATCAATCAATCTAACAGTGAAGAGGTGCAAAAAATAACAACTTCATGACCACAATAAGCAAAGTATTGGTCATGCAAAAACCACTGTTTCGTGAGTAGAGCATTGATCGTAACCTTTATTAGCGACTAAACTAAACACTCCGAATTGTAAATTATAACGCGGCCCCGGTACACGATCAATAATATTTAGTTGTCACGTTTTTTTTTTGTTGACATTTTCACCTGGACGTGTTGATCACTAGAAAAGTTCCGTTGGTCATAATGAGCGTGACCGAGTTCGATTGCTGCTGATTTAGTATTATTCTCTATACTATCTATTAACTACAAATATTTCACGAACTGTTTCTTTGAGATCAAGTTTTTTCTCTCATTCGACTGTATAACTGAATCACTTTTGAGAACAATAATGAGTTCAATTTAATTTTATTAGATCGTTTTACTTGCTTTGTTGACTGAACATTAAACCTAACAAGCTATGCAGTTGACGACATAAAGCCAAATTATATCTTATAGCCAGATTCTCTGTCAGAGGAATATTTATAGAGGAATATATTGATTATATACATGATGAAAATGTGATCTATTACTGGTAATTGTTGTACATTCGGGCCTCAGTGTTTATTCAACAACCCTATCAACAATGGGATTCCCTCGTTTAGGTAGGACGTAATTAGTCATTAATCAAGTTATTTGCGTCTACTCTAATTTTTTGCACCTGAATTCCGTTAATACGGGAGACTTACGTCTCCATATCATTAACAATCCCGCTGTAGTAAAAACCTATATTTTTCTTCATGGCTTTATTTTCATTGTACATTATCTAATATTTCTTCGTAATGCAGCCCTTTTCTTGTCTTTGGGTATATACTTTCTGCCAACTTAATGTATCGTCAATTGTGTTGAAAAACAAAACAAACAAATGCACACAGAGTTATATTGTGTTGATACAAACAGCAAACCTACTCTAACAATGACGTCAGAAAAGCTCAATTGTTTTGTGTACATTTTGGTTGAATTCCTACGTTTAAATCTGACGAACTTAGGCCAGGACATCTTTGATGGAAATGTGATAGGTACCATATTTAAATGTTGTTGATTTTTTTAAAAATATATTAGTGACATAATGAAACCAAAGGCAAAGAACTAAATGACAAAATGATCCAAGGTACAAGTCACTTATTTGTTTTCCCCCGAAATAGATTTTTAATTGAACTACTTGTGTAAATAAAATATTTACTCTCAGTGCATTGTGATTGTAGATGTAACTAACTTCACTTAATATCTAATTTATCAGACCCTTATGTTTGGAATTTTAAGAGGGGCTTCCAAGAGAACACGTGTTATGTTTTTGGTCTGTTGTGGTTGTTTGTGGTACTGAATAATGCTAATCGTGTTAAATTATAACAAACAATTATATGTTTCAATTAATAGAGGTCACGCTAATTAAGATTTCCCCGGCTAGTGTCTAAAATCGAAGTTGTGACGTAGTCGTATGGGGATTGCACAATGGCTTTTCCCCATACGTATACGTCATCAAGTGTCTGGCCAATCAAATGCGATATAGTTTTCATTTGTTTGAAGCCTTTTTATCGATGTATTGAATATCAAAATTACAAAAACAACATTTCAACTGTTGAAAACACGTCTTAAAACATGTTTTGTCATATGAAAATCAGATTTTATTAATACTTGTAAACATTTAAGATTATTCCAACCCTATGATATCGTGTCGGCCCTGTGAATGAAGGAAGCGACAAGTGTAGTCACTGACAACAAAAGCACAAAACGAAGCTTCCTCCTTTCCGGTTGCTGTATCAGATCGTCACGTAGGTTAAACGACTCCTATTCGCATGTGTTTGTTCAGGCAAGTGTAAAAACATATCAAGTGACGATCAATAGAGTGTTGACTACATTGTGTCATGGTCAATTTATCTTGAATACAACAATTAACCAGCTCTATTACAAGCTTAGTATGTCAAGATCCATGTCAAAACAGGTCTTATCTTGTATCGACAACTGACAGCTATGATCAACAAATTCTAATTGGCATGATTTCACAATGTACGGAAGTTTGTGAATTGATTATTAAAATAGTAATTTTAACACGGTTTATACGTGACCCACATAAATTATTCAAATTCAACGTGGAAACTTGACATGAATGTCAACATTTGCTGCGAATTCCCTGTTATTTTGTAAGCGCACATTTAACATAGGGACCAGGAATTGTCTTAGCGGAAAGTTCTGTGAATACTTCTTTATGAAGGCTAAATATATAACACACGAAAGTCTCAATTGACAGAAAAATCAACAAAAGTTGCAACTGGGAGTCATCAATAAGTCATTTTATAGTAATTGTATTTATTGTGCTTACTTAATTTTCTGTAATAAATAGCGACTCACGATATAACATACATTTGCAGTATAACATTACTGTCAACATCTGCTGATTAACGCGGGACAGTATTTCGTTTAAAAGTTCGAGTGTAATTTTGTTTAGGACACAATTTGAAAAGTAGTGTATATTGAACCCTGAACTTTGAGTAGAATCCCCCCTCTTGTTTGATGTAATCCAATGACATCAACATATCTAGCATACAATGTGATATGGATAGAATCGACAGTACCCAAACTAATGATTAATTACGGGCACCAGTCTCTTAAAGTATATGAGCGCATCCATCATATTTTTATTATTGTTGTGGTCGTTTTCATTTAGTAATAGAGTTTTAAACTGGACAACGATCGAGAAGAGTTTATTCTCTTTCATGTAACAAGTGGTTAGGGGTGAATATCATTGATTAATTCGTTTTTTGCGCCTTGCTCATGGATATTTCACGTATATAACGGCGGTATATTCCAACAATAATGGACACTAGCACAACCATTACATATGTTGTTATAATGTTGGGCAATTAATCTCCCTTTAAGTGAATACAGTAATGAATAGAATGTGTGGCTGCATTGCCTTTATTGTAACACAACCTTAGGTGAAATAAGAAAACAAAGTGTATACTGAATGTTAAGTCGCATTTTGCTCGTTTGTTAAATTGGGGTACAGCCAGGTGTTCAAGGGCATGCCGTGCAGTCTTAACAAATTGTCTAAAGATAATGCGTGCACCCGATACATGCGTACACAGGTTCATTGAGCTACATCTCGCCCCTATAGAAATATAGAAGATGACAGGATTCCCCTATCTTAAGGGAGACTTGATTGGAGATCAAATCTGACAAAGAGACCAATAAAAAGGTATCCTGGGTTCAATGATGTCTGTTTACGTGGCATAGATTGCTGGGTAACTGCTTCCGCTTGATCTGACGAGAGGTGAACAACTAGAAAGGGTCTTAATAGACTTCAGGACATAAATCAATTGAAGAAACATAGTTGAAGCTTGTATAGGCAGACACGGGAAATTTGACAGTATCGATTAGTGTGGTAAAAACAAATTGTCGTCACGAGATAGAATTTGTATGTGTGCCGGTTTCTGTTACGCATTGGCCTTGGGTTGTCAGTCACTTCTTGTTATAGTGTGAACCTTTCATCAATAAAACAATGACAGGTCACATAAACACTGATGTACAAAAAAGCGTTTGAGAATGGTAACGACAGATTATCCACACATAAACGAACGATAACGAAAACGACTGTGACACAGTTATCATGTATTAAAGGTCAATTTTAAAGAAATGCAGAGAACATAACCTGCGAGAAGCCATTTTCACCTGACTTTCGTGTCAGCCTCCGATGGATTGTTGCTGGTGTGATCGTTGTGTCTAATAATCATTGTTTTGAGAAGGGCAAATGGCTGTTACGTTTATATGTACGTGATCAAAGAAACTACAACGGTGTCCCGAGTCTGTCGCCGTGGTTCAGGGCCCGCGGCCGTGGCTAAGTGGTTATCGAGTGCGCTTTCGGAGTCTACTTCGATGTACCGTTCACAGGATCGAGTCACCTATCGACCCTCAGGTATATGAGTGAGTCACAAGATGAGGCTCCGGTAATCGCAGGGGTGGTTTTTACGAGGTTTCCTTCCGGTTTTCCACCGTAATAAAGCAAGGAGTAGTGTGAAGTGGACAATCCGTCGTCATATAAGTGAAATACCTTTGAGTACGATGTTAAACCCCAATCAAACAAACAAACAAACCGTATATAATAGGACTTCAAAAATAATTAAACATTATAAAATTAAACATAAGTTATACATTTGGGTTTTATTTTAGTGGTGAGATTATAAACAGCAATCTTTGTTTTAGCTCCGTGTTTATCCGTGAGACTGTCACATTAAAGTTTAAACCACTTTTTATTCTCGAATTATCATATATCTATTTTTGTTACAGACGGAAAGTTGACTGGCCTGATACTGAAGACAAAAAGCGGAGAGTTTGATGTTGACAGTATTCATTCACTGGTTTTGTCAAATATGGGTTTGTACAACCTACATGTATATCTTGAAATGTGTAAATTACGCATTTTGCAGTATTATAATGTGCAACATCCACCGTGCTGTTAAAATATGTAACATTTGTAGGAATGAAATGTGTGATTCACTCTGCTAGTGTGTAATGGAGCATTAACATATTTGACACAACCTCTGTGCAGGTTAAAAGTGTGTGACACCCTTTGTTGTATCAAAGGCTTCAAACTTTATTGACCATATTTATGTATTAAAAGTTGGAAGCGTGTTCCTACTTCTGTTTATAATAATGCCAGCATTCTGTTCACTCATGATAGGAGGGCGCATTCTCCATTGGGCATCATAATCTGGCCTAATCTGTTAATACCCTCTAATTTCTGTATCCATGTCTGATATCTTAAAAGCTGTCGCCTCTTGAATACAACTCATCAATTTTATAATAAAAAAGGCAAGTTCGACATAAAATTATCATTATCATTATACCAACATATTCGTCACAACAACCATGGCATCAATCATTGACCGTATCAAGTTTATTTTGGCGGCATAAAGGGGTGGAGGAAAACTTTTCTTGTAACAGTCAACACTCAGCATCAGTTACAAACATGAGCTGCCTTGTCCGACATGTAACTTGTGCCTCAGCATCAGTTACAAACTGAGGTTTCCTCTCGGTTTTCCACCATAATAAGGCAAGGAGCACTCTTTGAGTAACATATACATAATCATTCAACATGTTTTCAGATGAAATGCAGTTTTAAAAAATCTGGTTTTTAGTACCAGGTTGATATGTAGGGCCTATAAGCAGTTGATTGTTGTTGTTGTTTCACTTGGGGACAGAACCCTCACTTTCGGCTTTATATGAAAGCATCCACCAGTGCAGGCAATAGGGGACAGCCACGACTAGATGATAATAATGTCAGTTCCGCGTTTTAAATTAACTAATTAACGGCTATGCTAATTCAATTGCAAGTACTATACGGATGGTTGTCCTTGAAAATTTGCAATAAAAATAATAAGTTTAGGTCGAAAATCAGTGGTCTTTCCCTTAAAGGATACCCTGTACACTTTTAATAGTCATTACCGTATAATATGAATTAAAACTCCTGAGCCACTGCACATAAACATTTACTATACAAGCTCTCAGTCCCATACTGGGGCCTTCTCTGAGTGAGTATAGCAACCCACATAGGAGTCTTAAACAATGTATCACCTTACAATATGTGTTAAAGTTTTACTATATGCCACTGACGTCTACTCCGTTTTTTCAAGTACGTTAACTGAATGTGGCGCTAGCGAACTGGTTAGACTACTGGGCATAATAAGATGTACATTTAAGCACATAACTTATGTTACAGGAAACAGACTACGTTAATCCACCTCATTTTTTGTCTGTATTTTTTTTATATGTTCAGGTTTGTCTGACCTTGGCTGTATCTGTGAATGTAACCGTCTGGAGCGACTCGACCTCTCTAACAATTGTCTCACCAAACTGTACGGTTTAGCGGGTCTATCTTCTCTCACCACCCTCAATCTCTCAGCCAATAAGATATCATCCCTAGGTAAATACAGAGTCTGTAAGCAGTGGAATATGGGTGCTATGAGTGATGTCCTTTTGCAAAATGATATTGTGGTCTGTCTATAATTTAACATTGCAAGTTGTTGGTTTTCAGAAAAATATGGCACAAAATTCTTGCCAAAAATAATATTCCAATAAAATTTTTTCAGTTTTTGTTAACATTTCTGTGATAGTTTGCAACATTTCCATGCCTATGTTAAAAATCACGGTTTGACCTCTCTTGCCTGAAAGCGATAATATTATTTAACAAAGGGACTTCACTCCGCTGTTGTAACGTCCTAACGGGAAACCCCCGTATTGAAAAGAAACAAGATGTCGCAGGTAGGCCTATTTCAAATCCCTTGGCTGTATTGCATGTTTCACTACACTGTGACAACCTTAGGATGTAGTGACCTTGACCTATGCTCAACGAACATGAAAGTCGAATTTGTTTAATACATGTTCACAATAAACGTGTGATGCTTTATAAAAACTCACCCCTTCATAAAGTGGATAGCATTCACAAATTTTGAGTTACTTTACACATCTAGTGCCCTCTGACTAAGGGCAGTTTTTTTTGAAGAGTAGCAATGCTGTCTTTACTTAGCACTGGAGGAAAATTAACTTTCCAAGATTATGGAAGCGCTTCACATCTTAGTTGTGCTAGTGTCAATTATTGATGGAATACATCGCCGTCAAATAAGTGAAATACCCTTAAGCAGGGCGTAAAACACCAATCAAGGCCTATGTTTTGGCTGAACCTTTGTACAGCTCTTTTGAGGATGCTGAATGTTAAGGACTCGTATAGAGCTATTTAAGCTTATCGGTAAACTCAAATTTGAAGTAAATAATTTGAAAATGTGTTTTTTTCGACTGGAAATTTTGTCTAATAAAACACTCCAAAACAATTAAGTTTGTTTGAAGAGTAGCAATGCTGTCTTCACTTAGCACTGGAGGAAAATTACCTTTCCAAGATTATGGAAGCGCTTCACATCTTAGTTGTGCTATTGTCATTTATTGTTGGAATACATCGCCGTCATATAAGTGAAATACCCTTAAGCAGGGCGTAAAACACCAATCAATCAAGCAGTATACATCTACATGTAGTCTGTAGGCCTATGTTTTGGATGAACCTTTGTACAGCTCTTTTGAGGAAGCTGAACATTAATGACTTGTATGAAGCTATTTAAGCTTATCGGTAAACTCAAATTTGAAGTAAATAATTTGAAAATGTGTTTTTTTCAACTGGGAATTTTGTCTAATAAAACACTCCAAAACAATTAAGTTTGTTTGAAGAGTAGCAATGCTGTCTTAACTTAGCACTGGAGGAGGATTAACTCTCCAACATTATAAAAACGCTTCACATCTTGGTTGTGCTAGTGACAATCGTAGTTGGAATACACTGCCATCATATAAGTGAAATACCCTTAAGCACGGCGTAAAACAACGATCAATTAATTAGCCACAACAGTGAATGGATAATGCATTGTCTCACATGTATATAGTATGTTTTTTCTATGTTTCAGAAGGACTACAGGCACTAGAAAATCTCCACACTCTGAGCCTAGCAGGAAATAAAATTAACAGGTAGGGTGTACCCATGCAGTGATAGGTTGACCAGTTACATAAAAGGGAAATAAATATGTTACTCACATAACTGACATTGCCCTCTGTGTCTTTGTCTGACACTGCAAGTATATAGTAACAGAGTTTCTCCCTTCTATGGCGGGTGGTTGGAGGGAGCTTCATGTTGCCCTGGTGCTCTCAGAGCTAAAGGGGAACAGGAAGCCGATCTGTT
>JAQQZZ010051160.1:0-10075 GCA_030265115.1 Mopalia vespertina | reverse complement strand
GAAGTGGACAATCCGTCGTCATATAAGTGAAATACCCTTGAGTACGACATTAAACCCCAATCAAACAAACAAACAATTTTAAGTATCAGAAGTTAAGAAGGCCTATAACTTTTTTGGTTTATGTGTCGTTACTATGCTGGAAATTGAAGTACGTAGCTGCTCTAATAAGTGGCTGGGCGGGTTAACGTGAGCCTACCATTACGGTAAGCTCAGTCTGGAATACAAAACGTCAATTCTGGGGTTTGGATTAAAAAATAAACTAACCCATAACCTCGAAGCGAGGACTCTAAATCTTATCTTACCTTTTTAAACTTTAATCTTAACCCGAACACTTCTACACATAGTGATATCCAAGGAAATTTACTTAGCGGATTTTTAAAATCTGCAGAACGCGACCGGTGGTAAGAAATCAAAGTTCAGCTTTTGTACAGCAATAGCTGGGGATTTTGCGAAGTTTATGCATATGCGTGATAAGTCTAACATTCCACGCATTTACAGACGTCACCGCCCTGATAATGTTTTGGAAGATTTGTTAAGATATGCATACAAATATCATGAAATATTAAGTAGTATTGTATAAATAATTTCTATACAAGCCTGGCGCGGGGTTGCAAAATAACCCTTAAAGGAGGGGGAAACAAATCTCGCTTATATTGCTTAAGTTAAACCTTGAAAGTCAAACATTTACCTGCTATGTATTTAACTGAAATGTATCCTGTTTTATAGCAGTATAAAACGGGGATTGAATACTTATTTCATCAGATCTATGGGCGTCGCCAAAACCGAAACAACACACCTCTGCCGCGACTGCTATATACATTATTGGGTAACACACAAAACCTAGAGCTGGATTGCAGAAATTCAAGAAAAAAATCATTCTTTCTATCAAATACATTTTTATTCTCTTTTAGTGGCGGACTATGAATCTATTTCATAAAAAAAATTCGAAACTAATTAATTTAAATGGAGAACATTACGTCATGGTAAAATAAATTTCAGAGTTTTTTTCCGAGGGTGATAATTAAGTCACTTTCACATATTCAAAACATGTTTTTGTTGTCATTGTGTATTTTGCCCGTGGTTCAATGGTTTGCGTGTCTGACTACTGATCCTCCAAGGACATACTGCTCCCAGGATCGAGTTCCCTTGTCGACCTCCACTATATATGAGGTGGCTCCGGCAATCGCAGGGGTGGTTTTAACGAAGTTTCCTCGCGGCTTTCTATCGTTTTCAAAACATAAGGCTACGACATTCTATCGTATTTATAATGAAAACAAAGTGAGAAATGGACCATCGTCGTCATATAATTGAAATATCACTGAGTACGACTTTAAACACCAATCAAACAAAAACTTTGAACTTCCAATGGCTTACAGAGTGATACCTTTCACTAGTTGCGTTGGTGGGCCATTTCATTTTCCTTTTTTTAATGTAAAGAAAGACAGGTTTGCTTGCGTAAGTATGTATAAAACGGTTGTAACTGAGACAGTTTGAGCAATGGCCTTTAAGTCAGAGACCCGAGTTTGAATCACTGTGGAGGCAAGCAAACTTTTAATACGAAGCTATATACTATCCGTCACAAATGTTGTGAACTTGAAAACATATTCATCGATTAACTTCAAACTTCGAGTGAAGCTTCCTCCGGTTAAGACGACAGTTGAGATTGCATTATGCAAAATCCCACAAAACAATATGCCCATCATTGCGTAATTTTATATTATTGACGTATGTACGGGTTGTGAACACGATAACTTGAGAACAAATTCGCGGTTTCGTTTCAAACTTTGAGAATAGCTGGCTCTTTTTACGACAACGGATGGGATTTCAGAACTCCACCAAACCTTTTGGCCGTCATTGCGTATTTGACCATATTCAGGTTTCGTGTGTTGTGAATCCGATCAATTGAAAACAAATTCATTTAGTAACTAATTACTAAATGTCGCTTTCCATAGGTTAAGGCCACGAATCATCAAATTTCTCAAAACAGTATGACAATTGCGTAGTTTTACGTTATTGATTGATGCTTGTTTTGTGAACACAATGTGTTGAAAAGAAATTTCCCTATTAACTGAATACTTGAATGACTAATACGACAACAGATGATTTTGCATTTCACGAATTTCCACAAACCAGCATGTTCGCTATTGCGTAATTTTTCAATCTTCGTTTCTGAATGTGTTGTGAACACAATACCTTAGAAATAAATTAACAGTTTTATTTGGAATACAACTTCCAGTTCTTACAATGATGGGTAACATTTCCCCATGTCATACCTGTGTGGTAACTCATCGTGAGAAACTTCATCCCACATGCATATGTGGGATGAATGCGTGACGTAGACCAGCTAATGAAAATTTGTTGCAGAACTAAATTTTCAAGCCGAGCCGCTTGAGCGTGATACCATGGTAATAGCCCCTCGTTTGAATAATTGTCTGTTTCAGATTTTCCATTTGCAATATCTTTGATTCTTAAAAATTGGTATTATTATTCACTGCCTTACATACAGTTTATTCTTGTCATCGCGTATTAAAACGTTAAATTAAAGTACATTTATGACGGGACTATACGCCTTTTGCGCCTTACTTATGTTAACTTGTCGTCACTTTTATATCACTAATTGTAATACAAATTTAATGTGTGTGTTTTTTTTTTTAGTTTTTCAACAGAAAATTCGGTGCAAAATATATTATATGGGGAAAAGAATCCCACACAACTTGATTCTGGGATGAAAATTTCCCATGGAAAAAATCAGCCCAGCCACGGCGTCCTAGGGATGATTTTTCCATCTAGAGAGTGTGAATTTTCATCCCAGAATCAAGTTGTGTGCATGGGATCCTCTTACTATCCCACCAATTATCAGGGACCATGGAGTATGGCCGCCATTGCATATTTTGCAATATTCAATAGCATGTCTATTTGTTGTGAACACTATAGCGTCAAGACAAATTCATCATTTAAATTAACTTTTAATCGTTGGTTATACTCCCATAATTTGCAACAACTGATCGGATTCCTCAACTTGTATATTTCGAAAATAACCAATATTTAAAACATTTCTCCGAAAGCTGTTATTGCCTTCTGGTTTTCGATTGGCCTATATATACAAAGGTCCCGGGTTCAAATCCCGGTGGAGGCAAGCAAATTTTTCTCTCTTCATTTATTCAAAATATATATAAACAAATATATACGCTTCTTATACGGTGGGGTGGAAATGGTGTAAAAATAACGACGTAGTGGTAATTTATAATAGATTATTTTGGTGCGGATTGCATGGTGGGCAAAATATATTTTAAACTGTCAATTTATATTTTACACACTAATGTATGCTACGAGTCTATTGGGCACAATTACTTAAATATATTCAAGTCCGTTCAGTGCACGAATAACACTCCTTCCAAGACGTGAATATTTCACTAATGGGTTTTCATAAGCATTAATATCCGTGTCACAACATGACGAAAATTTATGAACACACCGCAGTTTATTTGAAGTGTGCGTGAGTTAAATTAAAATTAGACTATGATTATTTTAATCGTGCTTCCTATTAAGCGGGAAACGTTTGCTATCTGTAAACAGGTATATCTTATCTACTATTACACCATGCAGGATGAGTCATTCTATCATCATGATGTAGCGTATATCTGTTCGCTTATTGTAGTTTGATATGTCAAGTGTATGATAAATTTGCAATACGAACAATAAAAGACACATAGTATAAGCATATATTTCACAAAGTACAAGGATGTATTTAAATCAGTCTTAACCGTATATAGAGAATTTTTGTTTACACAAAGACAGAACTGTTCTTCAAAGAAAATAAAACACTTGTGATGACAAAATTCCGTCAGTTGCAGTTACAGAGGCTAAACCGATCCGATAATTACCTTTCGGAGAACTAGTTTACAAACAAATTGAGTATAGTACGATTGTCTAGAACAAATACAAGTGTAGAAAAAGTAAATATCTACAATTGACCACGATACCCAATTAAATGAGAAGAAATCAGTCGTTGGTTTGAAAACTGGAAGTCGTAAGTGATTCTTTTCATTTGGTCATTTGACAGAATCTCCGATGTAACACAGTCACACACGGTCATCTTTCATGTAAGAAGTGGATAGTAATTTAAATATCTTTTTTTTTTTAAATAGACAGATTTGTGTTTATAATGTGTGTGTGACACATATACCTATGCAATCGACAAAAATGATAAATTAGTTTAGAAATCAATTTAAAAAAAATTTACTGGTAAAAATCAATCCACAGGCCCCTGCAAACGGCTATTCCAAACGAACGGCTGAATCTATTTCAGCTCAGTCGGTTAGAGAGCTCGCCATGCTAGCCAAAGACCCGAGTTTGAATCCCAGTGGAGGCAAGCAAAATTTTCGTTCTCTACAATAAAAATATACAGTGATTGAAGTGTCGCAAAAAAGCATCCACACGTCGCTGAATGACTTATCTTATCTAATCAATTAAGGTAACATATATATCAGACTGGAGTTAGTGTTTCTTCTTCTCCCTAACATGTTAAGACGTCTCCCGCAACACGAATACACACCGGCCAACCAGAGGCAAAAAATAAAAAAAATAAAAATATAAATGACATTAAAGAAAAAAAAAAAAAAGGAAAGGAAAATCGATCTGCGTGAAAATCGATCGGCTGGCAGGTGTTGTCGCTTATCAGATCAAACTGCCGAGAAGCACATGCAAACTGAGGCAAGTATAATTCAATTTGAACAAGGAGATCAGATGTGAATTGATATACTGTGATCAATCCATTCCGGATCTATTTTCAGCTGCAGTCTATATATACTCACCGAGATCAACAATATAGCCAATGAAATCACATTGAGATGTAATAAAATCTCTGCTGAGTCAATACATTCAACGAATAGGTATATACATTTTACCCGTAATTAATAGTCATATTTGTGCCAGATATATGATTTGCCATGCAGGGATAAAGTATCCGATTTTAATTTCTCATTGGAGTAACAACTGATCAGAAGGAGATTGTATTAAAAGCTTTGGACGAAGGGAAGAGCTAGTATATATGAGCATGCATGTTAAAGAAAGTAATAAGGACATTCGGATGTCACCACAAAGTTTCACGTCTGGTCTGCCGCCAGAGGATGACAAACATAAAGAAGAAATTCCATTTCTCAATAGTATTAAAACATGTATACGTAGATTTTCCCATGTGAAAACAAACAGAACTGTAACAGTGTTCTATCACAAAACAAGAAGTGGTTATCCAGAAATTCTACAATTATGTTACCCCACTTCTAAATGTCGTTCAAAACTTATATAGAACTGTAATTGTCTAAAGTTTTATCTTTTGACATAGTTTTTTATATTATTTATCAAACTAGTGCATGGTGCCATGCAGAAAAGATTGTGTGGTTCTGCCGTGGCGTCACATCTGACAAAAGTCGATGCATGCGTATGAATTGAGCGAATGTGCGATTTTAATTTTACGACAGCTATATTTTCAACAGAATTGCGGGGGTTTGGAGATTTTATACCAAAATAGAAACTGCATACATGATCATACATATATTTAAAATGATAAAAGAACACATCTTTGTGTAATTTCTTGATAAAAAAAAATACGCTAATTAAATAACCCCGTGTGGTTCCAATGGAGAATCCGTGGTCTTTCTATCTTGATCCTTTAATTGTAGCCCAGTCGATTATATAGCGCTGGTCCTGCATGCTCGTCAGGGATCCGGTGTACGCAAGCAACATTTTCTTTCTCGACAATAAAAAATATATTTAAAATAATACCTAAAACTATTTTAACTCGAGCAAAACAAATATCTACGTGTCACATACATTTCCCATATTAATCACACTGCATAGGGTTGATTGATTGATCGATTGATTGGTGTTTTACGCCGTGCCAAGCCTTAATGGTATTTCACTTCTATATGACTGCGGCGTATTCCAACAAAAATTGAGACTAGCACAACCAAGCTATGAAGCGTTTCCATAATGTTGGAAAGCTAATTTTCCTGCAGTGCTAAGTAAAGGTAGCATTGCTCCTCTTCAAACAACCTGTCTGTAGTCAGAAGGCCAAGTGCTGCATAGGGATGTCGATTGATGGAATCCCTGTGAATCCTATACATGTTTAAGATACTCTAAGAGACAAGTTTGTGAAAAGATCTTAATCTCGAGTTATGGGTAATTTAAATTAATCCTACATCTCTAGAGAAAGTAGCCTACGGACATATATAAATAGTATACAACGAAAAATTCTTCACTCAATAATAAAAATAACAAAACCCATTTCGTTTGATATAGGTCTGAAATCGATATAGGTTCATTAAGCTTGCCATGGTACCACATCCCTCTAACAGGTTTTTAAATAGATTGTTATATCAGAAGTTATATATATATATATATATATATGTGCAGTCCTATCATGGCTAACCCACAGCTAGAAAGATTTCACGTCAATATGTGCAGCTTCTCGAAGTATAGGTTCAAGATGAATTAAACGGCCAATTTGTATGTAAATGTGTGTTTAAAGTAGCTTGAACTTGAAGCTTACTGTACAGCATATGATAGATTACGGGTGGTATAAACTTGCTCGATGTGCGCGTAAGGTGGGATCGTGCATTTGGCGGGTCATTCCCTATCCGTTTGTTCGTCAGTACACCTGCGATATGTTCCCTTCTGTCTGTATGTCAACGCGTTATCTCTGGGCGTTTTGGTTAAAATCCACTGTCATTGATAACATGGTGTTGAATCGAGATAACAATGTATGGAATCAAGCCATAGGCTTATACATAGGCCAATATGCGCAGGTCGAAGTATGGCGGCGTTTTAAATTTACCAACAAGTCACCAGAAGGGGGTGTATGCAATAGTTAGGCTATAGTTTGTATTAGCTGACTGATATTTTGTTTTTATAAACAATAAAATACATCGAATAAAATGCCAGGCAAGTTGTGTAGTGTGTGTAATATCATATGGGGTGACAGCTGGCGGCCTCAGTGTAGCTTATATTAAATGAGAGAGAAGTAGAAGGGAAAAGCCGGACAGGTGTCACAAGGTGTGAAATCATTTTTGTTTTCTGAATGAAACTAAACTTTGACACTTTCTAGGATATGGGTCGTATAAAATATGTATGATACCATTTGACAAGAATTTTAACAGGATCCGCTGATACTTTACGTATCGGTTGTGTGTATTGCGTATATATATGTCAGGTATAACCACAAACCTATATCCCCTTGGATGGTGTAATGGGATAGGCCAAGCGGAGACAACAATCGATGGGTTTGGGTGACACGCGCTAAACAAGCTTCGTTCAAGACATGTGCGAGGAAAGTTAACAAGGCACATTTCTTGGTCTATACATTTCTACTCTCACGGAGAGATATACTATTCGTTTATTGTTTAATTGCCAGCTGGTCTGGTTATATTTATATGTGCGCTAGATAGATCTTTCTAATTTGTCCATTTAGTGTCGGAATTATACCGTGATATTACAAAGCTACGGAGTTGTGCCGTTGGAAACTGAAAAGAGCCCGTGGATAACACTGTCAACTGACAGACCGGGCACTAGTGTAACTCGATGCCCGCGTGAGACGGTAAAACACAGTCACAGACAGTCTGGTCCATAAAAAACAGATCATATTGTGCGCTCAAAATGGGTTGTTTAACATTTTTTCGATCAGCTCGTTTGGTTTTTGTTTTTCTAATGTCATGCCACATGAGCTTGATAATAACAGCGGAAACCCCGACGGCATTTCAGGAGATGTCATCTACGTCAATTCAGCCGTCAGAACCAGAAATGACGTCCACGATCCTTATGGAGACAAATACGCCAGGTATGGAAGATCAGACGTCGACTATAGATGAAACAATGGTTACAAGCAGTTATATGGATGTATCATCAACCCCGCCTGTATTGATGCCTTCTCCGACATCCACTGAAATGGGTAAGTTATTTAATTTATCATCATATTTGGCTTTTTTGTCTGCCTTTTTCGTTTTACCTGTATTTGTTTTGTCAGGTGTGTCGCATAATTTTGCTTAAAGAGTTTTAAATAGATAGTAGTGTAGGTAGGTTACTGATTTCTACACGTAACATGTGTATATTAATAGGGGTATGGCGAAATCCCACACAGGATCTTGATGTTTCTAAAAAAAAAAAAAAAATAGACAGAAGCAACCTTATATTCCTTGTTGAAAAAAAATATATATATTTTCTCAAAATATATATATATGTACATTTTCTTTTTCTCAAATTATGGTGTCTACAGCCCTGTAGCACATTTAGTCTGATAATTGCTGAGGATTCTGAAACGAAAACAATGTATACGCATCTAGAGATCTATACATGTAAGTTAAGAAAGATTTCTATATTAAAGTTTACACATAAATATCCTCTTAAGACCCCTCATCCACACCTGTGGACAAGCACTTGTTTGTTTATAATTGCCCAGTTATTCATTATCAAGTTGGAAATTGAAACTATTGTCTCTGTGGATTAATGCCCGAATTGACAAGATAGCCAAAAAGAAGCTCCCATGTTAAATGGCCTTTTTGCTCTATTAATATTGATGGAGGTTGGAGGGAGCTTCCTGTTGTCAAACCTACAGCCTGATGGTCAGGTTACTTCAGGTCAGGGCCCCTGAGCTTTGTTAACCCACTACCCAATCCTTAGCCCTTTCCTCCATGCTCCAGGGTTCTTTAGCTTTGTTAACCCACTACTCGATTCTTAGCCCTAGTTTACTCAAAGCTCAAGGGCCCTTTAACTTTGTCAACCCACTCTCCAATCCTAAGCCCTTTACTCCAAGCTGCAGGGCCCTATAGCTTTGTTAACCCACTATCCAATCATTCTTCCTATACCCCAAGCTCCAGGGCCCTTTAACTGTTAACCCACTATCCAATCCTAAGCCTTTACTCCCAGCTCCAGTGCCCTATAGCTTTGTTAACCCACTATCCAATCATTATTCCTTTACTCCAAGCTCTAGTGCCCTTTAACTTTTTAACCCACTATCCAATCCTTAGCCCTTTAATCCAAGCTCCAGGGCCCTTTATACTTTGTTAACCCACTATCCAATCCTTAGCCCTTTACTCCAAGCTCCAGTGCCCTATAGCTTTGTTAACCCACTATCCAATCATAACCCCTTTACTCCAAGCTCCAGGGCCCTTTAACTTTGTTAACCCACTATCCAATAAGTTAAACAAAATATATATCCTAACTTGTAAACCAAAAGATATCATCACTTTATAACAAAAAAATCCCAACAGTCAATGTTTAAACCAAAAGAAATCCTAATTTGTAAACCAAGAGATCGATCCATTCACTCTTCGTACGGTATATAATATTATGTACATGTATAAACCATAGTCTACTCTAACTTATCAACCAAAACATGTGGTAACTTGTAAACCAAAAGATAAGAAGACCTATTATCTCCAGTTTGATTTGAATAATTTGCAGATTTCTGCAGAATATTGTTTATGTAAGCCATCACAACTCCTCTTTACTCACATCCTCTGAGTGAGGTGCACTTTCTTGCGAAACGTCGCGTTACCTATCATGTACAGGCAGTCAACCAACGTGTTATCTTTAACGACACGTGATGTTTTACCTAGAATAAATGATAATAAAGCCACTGGTGCACCTTAATGAATCCCCTTGTCTCTTTATGCTTGTTAACCCACGAAACCATGAACCCTCCACATTTCATTCAATACCTGTCTTTATCCTTGTTAACTCATGAAACCATGAACCCTCCACATTTCATTCAATACCTGTCTTTATTCTTGTTAACCCACGAAACCATGAACCCTCCACATTTCATTCAATACCTGTCTTTATCCTTGTTAACTCACGGAACCATGAACCCTCCACATTTCATTCAATATCTGTCTTTATCCTTGTTAACCCACGAAACCATGAACCCTCCACATTTCATTCAATACCTGTCTTTATCCTTGTTAACCCACGAAACCATGAACCCTCCACATTTCATTCAATACCTGTCTTTATCCTTGTTAACCCACGAAACCATGAACCCTCCACATTTCATTCAATACCTGTCTTTATCCTTGTTAAC
>JAQQZZ010051149.1:0-10075 GCA_030265115.1 Mopalia vespertina | reverse complement strand
GTAATAACGGCCAATTGGGTTAACGGAATTTGGTGAAATGCAATACCATCCGTCGTCTTAACAAGAGAAAGCTACATACCAAGGTGGAAGTTAATCGGTGAATTTGTTTTCAAGCTAGCGTGTTCACAAGCATTTGTGACGGAAGGACGGACGGAAAGACGGACGGACGAACGGAAGGACGGACGGACGCCGAGTAGCATTTCTAAGTCCCCCCCTACTATAGTAGTGGTGGACAAAAAGTATGCCGACTTCGCAGACATATGCCAGAATTTGTCGTTTTATTGTAGCAGAATAATATCTATGGCGGATAGCCTCCTCGAACCCCTTCATCAAACGCATTATAACCAACGCGACCATGAAGTAAAGTGTGTTTATTGTTTTGTTTTGTTTTTACGGGGGGAGAAGGTACATCGTATCTAGTGGCACTGCACTTACATGGAAATTAATTTCCATATAAAAATCGGAAATACATCCTGAAGATGGATAGAAAAAGGTGCCGATTTTCCGCCTCATCTATAATCTGCGCCCTTAGCTTCGAGAGCAAGAGGGCGACAAGACTCTCTATGCAACAACCTGGCTCTTCCGTGTCGTGTTGCCACTAAGATCAGAAAGCATTAGTACAGAGCAGGCTCCACATTCAGTGATATAGCTCAGTCGGTAGATTGTTGGGCCCGTTACCCAAAGGTCCAGGGTTCGAATCTCGGAGGAAGCAAGCAATTTTTTCTCTCTTCATTCATTCAAAATATATAATGACGATTAAGACCTTTCACATAACACCAACTAAGAAGATATTTTTCTTTCTACATTTTATTTTTATCAGCAGTAAATATGATAATCTAAACAACATGAGACAACAATGATACAGTAAAACTCTGCAGTAAAAACTCTACCGAGGATCACATTTCAAACGCTATACAAGTTTATGTAATACATAAATAACCACCAACACTATTGGTTTGTCTATATATCTGAGGACACCATTACCCTAACGAATAGTGCGGATTGACCAATGGTATTTTAAATAACGATGTCTATAACATATACATGCACTGTAACAGTAAGGGAGAAAAATGATCACGTGGCGATGAACGATGAAGTGTAATCGTAATCAACGTGCATCTATAATTGTCAATTAAAAAAAAAAGTGTAGTTTAACATCCTGCACTGCTTCATATTTTATTCTCTTAAACACAACTTTTGATTTAAAAACAAAATGGGATCAATAGGGGCAAAAAATTGTAAATAAAAAAGAAGCGTTTCTGTAATGTTGGAAAGTTAATTTTCCTCCAGTGCTAAGTAAAGACAGCATTGCTACTATTCAAACAAACTGCCCTTAGTCAGAGGATGATTAAAGTTTGAGCTATACCTATTAGTGTTATTCCACTCGTCTGTTTGAGAGGGTAATATCAACATCATATTAAAACAACGATAAACCACAAGACAAGCCGCCCTACCACATAAAAGTTTTACGAAACCTATCTTGTAGTATTGTTTACTAACATACAGCTTACTGGTGTTCAATAATATCCCAATAAGAACTTTATACATGAACGTCTTAATATTCTTATTTGCATGCATGCATGCAATTTTAAATGCAACTTTAAATGCAGTTCAGGCAGGTTAAATTTAAAAGTATTTACTGTACAACATACATGTAGATAGGCAAATAACAAGCAAATGGCACATCGGAAAAGCTATCAAAATAATATTGAGCTTTAAGGCAAAAGCGTCTAAAGCCAGACTTCCAGAGCGCTACAAATAAAGATAAGTTGCTATACATTTTTACGTGCACTCAAACGGTGACAGAAGTTCAACGCATATTGGCCGTTAGATTTGCTGTTTTTGACATACGATTGTTAGATAATGATCACAATAGATTTAACCCTTAGATGTTCGACAGGTGAGCACAATGTACTTTGTATAATAGTTTCTTGCTGCTTTTGGTGCCACGGGTGAAAACCCACCATTGCATTGTCACAATGAGTAGCGTAGACCCAGGTACCGTCATGATATGGCACATGTTATACTAAATAAGTGCCGTACTAATACTATATGCTATACTATATCAATGCTATACTATACTAAATAAGTGCTATACTAATACTATATCAATGCTATACTATACTTAATCATATCTAATTAAGGTACATTGTATTATAGTCTATTACAGATACATAACCCTGCATCTAATGCTATACTATACTTAATCATATCTAAATGAAGGTACATTGTATTATAGACTATTACAGATACATAACCCTCGATCTAATACTATACTATAGTAAACCTCGATATAGATTTGTTTGATTATGGTTTAACGCCGTACTTCAGGTTATTTCACTCTTATGAGGACGTGCCAGCCCAATGGATGAAGGAAGTCACCATCGGCGCCACTGGCAACAAATACGAGACAAGACAAAGACAGCACAATCAATTATTTCGTAATACAAAGACATCACAACCCTCCACCAGACGTTTGATTGCTAGTTACTTTGAGTTTCAGAGAGTATAAGACATGGAGTACGGTTAAATACAAAGACATCACAACCCTCCACCAGACGTTTGATTGATATTTACTTTGAGTTTCAGAGAGTATAAGACATGGAGTACGGTTAAATACAAAGACATCACAACCCTCCAACAGACGTTTGATTGATATTTACTTTGAGTTTCAGAGAGTATAAGACATGGAGTACGGTTAAATATGGATATGTTCAGCCACTGGGTAAGGTTTATGATTCGGTTAGCCACAAAGTATTTGGTAGCATTTAGCCAAAAGGTAGGATATAGGGTAGGGTTTTACTACAGGGTAATTTATAGGTTAGGATATAGAGTTGAGTTTACGATCAGGTTTATTGTGCGGGTTTAACTTCAGCCACTGGGTCACATCTCAATACAGGGTAAGACTATCACTAGTCTCAGAAAAAGGTAATGGCTACAATAGGACCAGGTTTGTGTTCAAGTCTAAAGGGTGTTACCTAAAATCTGGTATAATGAATTGATGAAGTCTAACATGAAGGACAAAGCGACAATAAGCCTTCCTGGTAAAGTATACCTAACAGAGTGAATATAAACACTAATTTTCAGAGAATATTAAGAATTCGGTGAGTGTTCAACGTAAATGGACACAACAACCTCAAAAAAACAATACAAGAAATATACACTTTTTGATGAATCATAAAAGTCCTACTTGAGCATATAAACTGGTCAAATGATAAAAAGCATTTCTAAAAGCCAAAAAATGTTTTACACAAAAGAGTGAAAATAAAATCAGTATTTGTAAAATGCGAAACTTTGGATATTCGTCTTCAGTTTGTGGTCTAAGTTTACATTTAAAACCCACCAACTACTGAACTTGACACATATAATCTCGCGAGCCACCCGCTAGATTTTAGATATGTAATATATTTTGAATTAATGTTATATAAATACAATAGTAGTGACAGAATATACTAACTCGGTTTTAATAAAAGACCATGAAGTACATACCAGATTTTAATGATATTTCAATGATTGCCAGCACTTCTGTTTACTCAAATTGCAACAGTGATTTTATTTCTAGTGTTATTGGGGTTACAACGAAGCCACTATCAACATCAATGGCAGCAATCGTAGCATGGGGCATTAAAACAAGATGTGTAGACAGTTAAATTCATAGTGTAACTATAACTGCTCTGTACTGTACAAATGTCATTGTTGGTTTTGGATTTTTAAAGTACTTTGACCAAATTAGATACTGGTATTCTCCCTTAAATAAGAGTACATCATAAAAAATATACCTTATTCGTGCAATAAAACAAATCCAATAAGATAAGGGCGGCCATTTTGTGTTCCATTGATGTGGCAGTGATAATAGTTTTTGGTTTGAATGTTTGTTTGTCATCTCTTAGCTCAGAGATCACAAAGGAGCGCCCTCCAGGCACCAGCTCCAAGGACAGGTCAGTCCCCTCCTGAGTAGCTGTGGGTTTATTTGATTGCCCAGGAGGACCCACACAGGACGAATAGTTTTTGGATTTTACTGTATAATAATGATGTATAAAATTGGGCCCATCCTTTTGTTTACAATTACAACACAAAAATTAAATAAAATTGGACGTGTTATTATATCTGCAAGTATTGCACTATAATGATCAATAAATATGTCTCTTTCCAATCGCTGTATAAAAATGCTGAATAAACTTGATCCAGTCAATTTGTCTCCCATGAAAGAAAAATTTGGATGGATTTAACAATATGCTGTAGTCATTCAGTTAGTCCATAATTACAGTATATTGCTAGATATGATTTCAAAATGCTACACTAAAGACAGAAAGATGTTTCTATTTTCTTTTATTGTAAATCAATCAAGCCAACTGCAAATAAAAAGGAGTTTTATGCAGTTTTGAAATCGGCAAAGCAACATCCCCATAGAGAGGAAAATTCCTTATAATTTTAGCAGTTTTCCAAACAATTTACAGCATGTAAAAAAACCCTTTAATTCTTACACTACATTCCCAATAGTAACATTCAAAAGCTGTCAATTGCTACACTAGTCTGTAATATCATCGCAGAGTAAACAGGTGGTAACTGTGATAACATGATCTTATGAAATTAGTTGAAAAATGAGATTCCAGCACAACGCTACTGTTCTGTTAAATACAAAGCTATCAACATAATGGCAATACTGCAAAAAATTGAAACAGACAGACAATAAATTAATGTAATGGAAAAAAATCAAAAGATGCCAAATGATGAAATGAAATATGCATTCATCTGCTGAGAGTTATTCCCCCTGATTCAGATCTTACTGGAGAAGGAGACCATTAATAAAACATTGAGCTAGGTACAATACATGCACTTGTACTTTGAATTGTAACTCTACACATAGGTTCATTTATTTATATTGTAGGACTTGAGGAATATATCCTATTTTCTAATCATTCATTGTCTAATATTCATCACATGGTCAACTGTGATATATCAAACTGGATGTTTCATACATAGATGTACAGTCACCAATAATCACTATATATCACTCATTGTAGGTTGACAAATGTATTTATTATAGGATTTGATGCATATATCCTATTTTCTAATCATTCATTGGCTAATATTCATCACATGGTCAACTGTGATCTGTGATTGTATCTATTGTTTGATTAGGGTTTAAAGCCGTACTTAAGGTTCTTTCACTCACATAAGAGGGGTCCACCCAATGGGTGAAAGAAACCACACTCCACTGGCAACAAGCAAAGACAAGACAGGAGAAAAACAGAACAATCACACGACGTAATACAAAGACATCACAAACAGATCGACTTTGAGTTTCCCTTTAGCTCCGAAACCACCAGGGCAACAGGAAGCACTGTTATATATCAAACTGGATGTCTCATACAAAGAGGATATAAAGCAATCCCTTACCCACTCAGTAGACATCTCCCAAAAGCAATGAAAAAAGACAATGACCTTGTTGTCTGTCCTACGTTACCGACAAAAAAGCTAATGATTTAAACAAAAACGAATTGCTGAATGTTCACTGAAGAAGAGCACATTGAAAACAACCATTCAGATTGGAGCTTTCGTTCTGTTGCCTAAATATTGCAAGTGCTAGTTTGACGTTTGACTTGGTCTAATAACATTCATGATATGATAGGGCCATTTTAACACCACTGCTAAAGGGGGTAAAAGGGAGAAAACTCTGCGGAGCAAGCTTTCCTGTACAAGCAATCGAGCAGAAGTTTATTTGTTAAGTCAGAAAGTTCAGCAGTATAGAGCACAATAAAATAAAATTAGAATTTACATGTAAATTAAACAAGCAATTAAACAAGCAAAAAAAAAGCATTAAAAATAGCCTTGGCCTACTTTTTGGTAACCTGTGTTTGGATTTCGCCGAGATAATGTTATAATTCACCAGGTGACAATCCTCTCAGTGCGGGACATCATACTTTAAATCAAAGTAAGGAATGTACAAACATATAAAACATATCCAATAAGCAGAACTTATTAATACTATTAATTGTTACATCACATAAATTGGGTATAATATAATCTAAATATTCATGAATATTTCATAAAATTACAACATTCATACAGATAATCTATAATGTGTTGAGCACGATACGAATTGTCAAACTATCATTTTAACTCAGCTTCTGACCACATTTCGTCTGACTGCTTTCACAACAGAAATTTTATCATGATCAAAGTTAAGTCAATTAAAAATAATAATAAAAGCAAAAAAAAAAGAAAAGAAATGAAATAGCACTTTGAATGGTAATTCACATATCCCATTTGCTAAGTGGACAATCTGTTTCCATGGTTTTGAACTGAATTGGTTTAAATGATTCAGCTAAATTATCATTCTTTCAAATTTAAAGAGTAACTCTAGTCTAAACACATATTTCTACTTAAACTCTTATTAAGTATGAAGTACTAGTAATTTAGTTATGTATTTAAAACTGCTGGAACTAGTAATTTTATGTAAATTTCTTGATGGCACATGTAACTAGTACTGTATGTTTGTTTGATGGGGTTTTAACACCAAACTTGTGCTACTCCCCCATATACCAGAGATTCACTGGGGGACTTGAAGCTGTGAGCGGAAAACTGGAGGATGATCAGTCATCCAAAACACTAACCACTGAACCCCAGTACACACAAACAATTTTACTAAACTGAGGAGATCAAAAAAAAGATCATTCCGTCCACATATTGATGACAGTTCTGTATAAGTGAATCTATCACTAGATTATAATTTCTTAATGTTCTAATCAAATGAGAGTCGATACAATATGTTTACAGGATCATAGCGTTATAATTTATGTTTAATAAAAAATTATATGTGACAAAATTATTTAAAGCTGGTGTTAAAAAAAATAATAATTAACAATTGATGCACATTTTTATCACAACTCTGATTAATTAGTATCTCAGATTAAATTATAGCTTCTCTCCATGATTATAGTTTCATACAAATAGTTTCAACAGCAGTCTATTTTCTATTTAAATCTATCTTTCTAATACAGGTATGTATGCATTAAAAACTAAAAACAGTTTTTTAAAATGCTGGAATTCTCAATCCTTTTAGATTTTGATTTTTGGTTAAAAGTATTGCACATCTCATACAGCCAGGTGGTTTTTTTTGGTTGTCAGTAGAGAGAATTCTTTGATATTTCAACCCACACAAGAGCTTTGCCTGTATTGGTAGAATTAAATATGCAGAATCCCATGAGATCTGGTGTAAGATTGGTAGAAATTCATCTGATCCTCAAATTTGATTGGTCAAGCTAAGACAGCTCTCCGATTGGTGCATGTTCCAGCCAGAGATCATGGATAAAAGAGTACAACTTTCCAGTCACTGATACCTGAAATGATAACAAAAAGGTGAAATCTGTGTTCTGTTTTTATCCACTTCTAAATCCACTATTTTAATAATTTGGGAAGCCATTTTGTTAGTCAAATGTTTAGTTCACAAAATTCTGCATATAACCAAACCTAAATCAGTCAGACACCAAATTTTATGAAGAAAATTATGTCGGCCATTCCAAATCATCACAATTGATGGGAAAACTTCTGTCAAACCTATATTAAGCAACAATCAACCTAAATATTCTATTTTTTTTGCACTTAACATCGTACTCATGGTGAAAGCCACAACATCATGCTGCTGCTCACAACAAATTTATTTGGAGAAGATTCCATTATTGTTGATATTTTCTCACACAGAAGAATAACAATAATCATTCAGACATTACATCATACACTGAATACGAAGAAATCATTTGCGAGAAGAAAAAAAAGATTGACCTTATAGGGTGTAGGGTTGAGCGTTCTCTTGATATCTGGCCGTATCCTACCCAATGATCGGGCAGCTTTTTCACGCAATTCTTGCAATGAGACTAGCGGCTGCTGGAGCTGTTACAAAGAAGTGACAAATTTTAACAAATATTTTAATTTAGTCATGAAGAACCCCCCTGTTTCCACCCATTAAATGTAAGTCTTGGAGAAGCTGTGAAAAGTAGCTCTGTATTATTTGGTTTAAACCCATATCATGGTGCCAATAGTTATAGTATAGAAGTCACATGGAAACCTTCTCAAATTGCTAATTTCATAGTACCAATAAGCTTAGGTAAATTCTTCCTTAATTAACGAGCCCCAATAAATTTAAATTAAATGAAAATAGATTTGAACTTTTGGTGTTTAGCGTCATATACTCAAGGATATTTCACTTATGTGACGATGTATTCTCGTGGACACTTGAATGGAAACCTTGTAAATAGGTTGTCACTTGATGTGAGTTTCATATACATGGGACTCAATGGTTAATGTGAGCCTGTGAGTGGTAAATAGATGGATCAGCAGGTCACGAGCTATGGGCCTTCTGGATTAATGGAGTACAGGGTTTCTATATCAATTCACTTAACTTAATTTGTTTTTAAGACAAGTTTTATCCCGTTACCTGTCCATCTTTCCAGTAGAGGATGTGAAGAGGTTCAACAATCGATGGAGCGACATATGCCCTTTTTGATTCATTAAATGGGTGGCGGCATAATGTCCGTTGTCCCTGAACGGGTGGCTCTTCACTGGGCTGCTGTAATAGGTCAACCAAAGCAAAACCTACATGTCGTGGAAAGGAAATAAAACATCGTGTGCATTTAGTTGTGAAATACATTTGTTTGACAAGTTTGGGTGTCCTGCTGAGCACATGAATATGTACACACCTTCAAATCTGTACCTTAAGTACATATCTTCAAATATGTACCTACATATATTCAAATCTGTACCTACATATCTTCAAATCAGTACATATCTTTAAATCTGTACCTACATATCTTCAAATCTGTACCTACATATCTTCAAATATGTACCTACATATCTTCAAAAATGTACCTACATATCTTCAAATCAGTACATATCTAAATTCTTCAAATCTGTACCTACATATCTTCAAATCAGTGTATATCTTCAAATCTGTACCTACATGTACATATCTTCAAATCTGTACACATCTTTAAATCTGTACCTTCATATCTTCAAAAATGTACCTACATATCTTCAAATCTGTACCTACATATCTTCAAATCTGTATCTACATATCTTCAAATATGTACCTACATATCTTCAAATCTGTACCTACATATCTTCAAATCTGTACCTACATATCTTCAAATCTGTACCTACATATCTTCAAATTTGTACCTACATATCTTCAAATCTGTACCTACATATCTTCAAATCAGTACATATCTTCAAATCTGTACCTACATATCTTCAACTCAGTACATATCTTCAAATCCGTACCTACATATCTTCAAATCAGTACATATCTTCAAATCTTAACATATTTTCAAAAGAATACAGTATCTTCAACTCTGTAGACATCTTTGAATATGATTAAAACCTAATCTTCATCAATTAAGCTGAATGTTAGTATTATCTGGCATGATCACACAGTACATGGCGTCAGACACGGAGCAGTTCATGAAATGCAACTGTCTCTATCTGACTAAGGGCTGAACATTTAAAACAACCATAGAAAGTAACGGTTAACATTATTCTTCCTCCAGAGCCCATGGTTTTGTGTCTGTCTAATTGGGTTTAAAGTTCTACCAGAAGTCCATTAACTAGAAGTGTGCAACGCCTTTATCAGTAGCCTGTACAGCATTGTGTCTGAAATCAGCCTATTCAACTCCATGTCGCGCCTCTTGTGGCAGACTGGCGAGTGGTGAACCATCAGACGATTTAATTTCACAATTGAATCAAACACTTGCTCACCCAGTCGATTTGACCTGGCTCTGCCTTGTGAAAAGATATGGCGCGTGGAATCATGGGGGTTTGCTGTGACAAAATAGCCAGTGGTCTTGGACTGTCAGAATAGTTGTACTGAAAACCCAGACTTATATCATAATCAAACTATTTTATTGTGTATGTTCATATAAAAACTGGTAATAATAATTAATCATACGAAATAAATCACAATTTGCACAGATAAGATCTATCTGAGCCATGGCAACCATAGAATTATTGTTTGTTTGTTTGATTGGGGTTTAACGTCGTACTCAAGGGTATTTCACTTATATGACGACGGATTGTCCAC
>JAQQZZ010051138.1:0-10075 GCA_030265115.1 Mopalia vespertina | reverse complement strand
TTTTTTTTTTTTTTTTTTCGCCACGGGGCAGGGGGCGCGCCCCCCCCCCCCCCTAAATCCGCTACTGGGTACATCAGTGAGTACATAGTGAATGTCAGTACATTTGTTTCATATACTGGCTCAGTCACACACGCATTACGATTTTATAAAACACTGGACCAACTCCGAAAAAAGAAAGGAGAATCGGATTCTACAATGATTTAAATAAACTTAAAATTACGTAATTGACGATGACTCTTAGTTAACATTTTTAAAAAAGGCTTTGTCGTTTACTGATCAACATGATTTATTTTAATCCACGTATTAAGCCTTGTTCATTACCCTAATTTATCTGTCTTGTTTTATTGATGGAAGGAAATTTTATAGAGTTGGAGTCTTAGACAGCCACTATTACACTGCATGCGATTTTTAAAATCATGTATCGTTTTACGAATTATAGAAAATATAAATTCTTTTTTTTTGTAGAATTGGTTGCAACGAACATTATCATAAAAAGATGTGAAGCGTTTCCATATTGTTGGAAAGTTAAATGTCCTCAAGTGATAAGTAAAGACAGTATTGCTACACTTCAAACAAACTAACCTTAGCCAGAGGGCAATAATTTTGGAAGACATTCTTTACAGCATTTCTGAGTATTATAATCAAGTTGTTCCCTTTTTACAACAAGATAGCGGTTTTGAAAGACAACTCTGACTGCTAGCGAGGTTTTAAATGACTATATGTACATTATAATGCGAAGTTACTCGTTGTTAGTCATAGTATATGCAAAAAATACGATAAGCGAAACGCATACAAAAATCTGAAAATCTGACAATAATAAACTTTATCCCTTGAAACGTTGTAAATATATATGAACAAATATATACACTTTGATGGCCTGCATTGTTTTTGTTATCCAAGTCATGAATTTTTATCATATGAAGATGATATTCTTGGCAAAAGTTCAATTCTGACAAAAACTACCCAAAAGTAAAGAGTGTACGTTAAGTCATTCACCTGGAATGCAGGCTGTTTCATTCGAATTACTCGCGTAACCAGCATCACAGATACAAGCTCTTATACCACATTCTCTTTCGAAGCATGATGAATTCGCAGGGCATTCTGTCGGCGATAAACAGGCGGCAAATAAAGTTTCTGATCGGGTTGTTCTTTGTTCTGTTGTGGTTGGTTCAACTGTTGTTGGTTCTGGTGTGGTTGACTCAACTGTTGTTGGTTCTGGTGTGGTTGACTCAACTGTTGTTGTCTCTGGTGTGGTTGACTCAACTGTTATTTGTTCTGGTGTGGTTGACTCAACTGTTGTTGTCTCTGGTGTGGTTGGTTCAACTTTTGTTGATTCTGGTGTGGTTGACTCAACTGTTGTTTGTTCTGGTGTGGTTGACTCAACTGTTGTTTGTTCTGGTGTGGTTGACTCAACTGATGGATACAAAAAAATTGTTTAACCACCCCAACATATTACCCCCGACGCCAACATTAAGTAGCTCAATAAGTAACACGTCTCGCCAGACTATATCGTAAGCCTTTTCAATGTTGAGGAATACTTCAAATAGGTATTCTATATTAGCAGGAGAATTTCTGATACAACTCTACAATTTCACCACGTGATCCGTGGTGTCCTAACTTTGCAGATACCACTCTGATATTGAGATATGTTATGATTTTTCTCCAAATACCACAATAACCTGTTATTCACAAGTTTTTCCATTAGTTTGGACTCCAGCGGCTATTGATCACTATTGATGTTGTATGTGCTTCCTCTGTTGTTATTTCTCCTGTTGTTGGCGATGATACACCGCTTCCTGTATCTTCTGCTATATATTTGTTTATATAAACTTGGCTTACCTATACAAATAAATATTTTTTTTAATATTTATATATTTTTGTCAAAATTTTGAAAATATATGTTCTTGACCTGTAGTATTTTACCAGTGTAACTCAATCTGTACCTACATATATTGCATAATATTTTGAAACTGGAAGATAAATAAATCAGACATTTTTGCGTAATATTAAACAGTATACGCGCAGAAGTCACTATGTACCGGTCATCCTGTTGCCACAAATATCCAAACTTGTACAAAATGTACTTTGTCCTGAAGATGGTATCAATAAGCCGAATTTTCGTTTACGTTGTCACCATACACTACTATGTGAAACTTACTCAAATATTACTCATATAATACTTGGGTTCAAGGATTGATTACAGTATCACGGATATAGCAGTAGATCTAATCCTATAAATTACAGCTTTGGGTTTCGACTGAAATCGTCAAGCAATGTACCTATTTTATTAGTTATGAAAAAGAAACATTAGTTTGTATTATTCCACTGCGGATGAAATGTAATTTCTAAACAAGACTCGATCAATATATTTTTCAAAACTTCCGAGTGTAATCATCTACTTCAGTTTGTTTCAATATATCAATATATATATTGATATGGTATTTAATAAAAAAATTTGAGGAAGTGGATTTCTTTAATGCTTGAAACAGACGGTTGACCCACCATCTGACGCGCTCAGGTCATCAACCCAAATGTTCTACGCCGTACCCATAAAAGTGTATGCCCTCTTGATATGGGTCCATACTAACCTTCTAAGCACTTTAAGGCATCAAATATCGATAGGTTTCCCCAACACAAGGAAGACAATCATTGTCAGCTGTCGATAACACAGGCAGTGTAACTTAAGTGCCATTAGTAAAAACAAGGAAGATAAACATTAAATGGAATTGGTAAATGCTACATGGATGGTAGATTGATTAGGCATTTGGTTAAATTGGTTGGGACCTAAAATGCTAATTTTTTTCTTCAATATAGTCAAGGATAATTTTAGCACCAGATTTAAAAAAAATTACGGAAGCATGGCAACACAGATTTAGGCCTGTAGTTTTCAATTAAATTGATTTTGCCATCTTTAAATATAGGGGTTACTTCAGCATGTTTAAAACTGTTAGGGACAATACCTGATGACAAGGACTTATTGATTATATCAGATAGTAAATATGGGATGAATTGAATAACTTCCTGCTCTATGAAGGCACAAATGCCATTTAATCCCGGGGCTGCACTGGACTTAATATCTGTTGCAATATTGACTATATCTAGTGGTGTAACTAATTGGAAATGAAAGCGGTCGTTAATTGGAGGACCAAGATAATCAGAAAAGTGGTTTTCAACACAGGGAACGTTTGAGTGAAGTTCAGCAGTTACTGAGCTGTAAAAGTTATTTAAATTATTTGTAATTTCTACACAATTATCTGTGCTAGTACCATGAATATTAAAAGCCGATGGTAGTTGCGTAGGTTTTTTATGCATTAGCTCATTAAGCGTTTTCTAAGTATGTATGTTAGTATGTTTGTAAAATTTGTTTTCAAAACAATATTTCCTAGTAAAATAAAGCATCGTGCTTAATTTATTTCTATATTTTCTATATTGTATACGATGTTGTTCGTTACCAGTGCGGAGATGTTGTCTATATAGTCTGTTTTTTTGTTCGTGAATAGAAACAAGTAGAGCTTTGGTAACCCATGGCCTGATAATTTAAAATGTGTTGCGTGTTAGCAGTTACTAAAGGAAAGCATTCATCAAATGTTGAAGTAAATGTATCAACACACAAAGACGTGGCGACCTCAACGTCGGTCTCCTCAAAGACATTGACCCAGTCGACTTCTTTCATTGATTTAAAGAATGTTTGTTTCTAGGCTTCAGTGAATTTCCTTATAAAGTAGTAGGTCGCTCTTTATTGTGTTTAGCTCTAGTCGTGTTTATTGAAATGGAAAATAGGGAAATGATCCGTAATATCTGTAGCAAAAATTCCTGAAAGTATAGGATCCTCCATAAAATTAGTAAAAATATTATCAATAAGAGTAGCAGATTGTCCTAGTGCACGAGTCGGTTTGGTAATTTTGAGGAAAGAAATAATGAGATTTGAAAAGTTTTAAGAAAGTTTTCGAGGGATAATGATGGTCAGTCTTGGAGAGATCGATGTGGAAGTCGCCCATAACAATACATTTTTAAATTTTTTTTATAATGTCCTACTTTAATAAGCAATAAAGGGTAATAAGTATAGAAATAATATAAATAAACATTGGGTATAGAAGATATATGTTTGCTTGAGGTAGTAACCATTGTGAAAACAAATAAATATCGTATTACTGAATTTCACATATGTGAAGATAGAAGTGATAAAACGGCTTGCTGTAGTGCGGTTGGGGTCGTGTTTGCGTTTAACCTATGCCTTCGCATGCCTTTAACGTGATTATTGTGGACCATTCGTGAAGTAAACTGAACTTACCCGTCGTTGTCATTCCAGCTGTTCGGAACAGGACTGAAATCAATTTTTGTACAATTAAGAAAAAAATTCCAAAAATGTAAATGATGTAAGGGTGTGTGTGTGTGAGTGTGTTTGGGTGTGTGTGTGTGTGTGCGGGTTTGTGGGTCATTCAGTGGTCTCAAGGGACTAAAATAAATACTTGTCATATATACTATTATTGATTCGGTATGTTAATACTTCCATAAGATGGGACAAAGCTTTAATTGTCCTTCTTTGTCTGACAGTGTTGCCCGATACTGAAATGAAGGCATCTGTAAGACATTGTTTTCGATTCAACATTTCAAATATTCATACAACTGAGTGAACCTCTCATTTTTAACTTATTTAACATTACGTACATTTATATAATAGGAACGTACATGTATTTCAAAGTCAAAATCTTTATTCAATGTCGGTGATAATAACAGGATAGGCTAATTATGCCTATATGCTTCTAATGCCGATTTATTCAAAAATATATTTATATATTAAATTTTAACTGTTACATAAGACATGAAAACGACATTTTTTGGTTGAATTCAAAATATAATTGCTGTCAGGAATAAAATGAACTACAGATAAGCTATATTGGAAAGGTTATAAATACATTAATTAATTCGTTAATATAATCCAGTTTTAGTTCATGTTTAGGTGATATGTTTCACTTACCTGCAAGAAGTATGAACCTTTTGAGATTAGATTTTATATCCATTCTGACTACGGGAGCGCCGATCAACGTTCAACCCAACTCGTCGCTGGTTAAATGTAGACACTTCTGTGATTTGATTCTGCTGTAAGAATGGAACATGATAACATCAGTATTATCTTTACCACGAAAATAAATAGTATAAAACATTAAACATTCTTCTCGATTTTAATGTCAAGCCACGGTGGGACATTGAAGCTATACGTAAGATAGCTTCAATTCAACCTATTTGATAGTTTATTTTTATTGACAGTAAGCCCGGGGCTATTTGGTACAATATACATGGACATTTAGAACATAATACCTGAATTACATACTATAGACAGACGTATGGTATAATTTGGCTTCATGAATTGCTGTCTGATTGTTTGATTCGCTGTACACTTGAGAGTAAGGTGAAACTCGTCTTCCACATCACCACGAGGCTCTCGGCCGTGACGTAGTGGTTAGCGAGTGCGCTTTCTGAGCCTACTTCGATGTACCGTTCACAGGATCGAGTCCGCCTGTCGACCCTCAGGTATATGAGTGAGTCACAAGATGTGGCTCCGGCAATCGCGGGGTGGTTTTTACGAGGTTTCCTCCCGGTTTTCCACCGTAATAAGGCAAGGAGCAGTGTGAAGTGGACAATCCGTCGTCATATAAGTGAAATACCCTTGAATACGACGTTAAACCCCAATCAAACAAACAAAATCCGCATCACCACAGTTACAGAGTCTACCATTGATCCATGTATTATCATAGTGATAGACGATGCTGTTCAGTCAGGTATTATCATAGTGATAGACGATGCTGATCAGTCAGGTATTTATAACAATCTGCACTTCTCATATGATTAATTTCTTCTCTTTGTTTTTTTTACATAACGTCCGTTTGTCCGTCCGTCACAAATGATTGTGAACACGATAGTTTGAAATCAAATTCACAGATTAACTTCAAACTTGGTATGTAGCCTCAACATCTTAAGACAAGGGATGTGATTGCATTTCACCAAAATCCGTAAAACAGTTTTTGGCCATTATTGCATAATTTCACAATAACCATGCCTGCATAGGCAAGATTTGAGACAAATTTACCGACTTATTTCAAACTTGGAAAATAGTTTTCTGGCTTTATCGTATCGTACTTCGTGTCATTTATGTCCCTTGATGGTTGTGTCTTGTGTTTTATTCACAGAAGCATCATATCCGATACTCTTGCCACTCAAAGTATATAGCAAATAGGATTTCAAGTATATCCCGATTCAGTATTGATAATGAAATGTAGGAAATTTTAGAAGCCAAAGCCAAGTCGAAACTACACCCAACCGAGAACCACTGTACTCAATTACTTTCAGAACATACACCGTATTATTTGGTCATCGCTATTTAAGATCTAAAGTGTATACTTACTCATAAAATGTGACATGTGAATAAAATCCAAAATATTATCCACTGTGGCGCAAACAAAATGTCTCTAAAATATATAGCGACTATTAACGATATCGCTCCTTGTGAACTCCCCCAGAAGGACTGTTACTTACGGCCACAAACCGTTTACATATAGATAGGTGTAGGCCTATTCTTGTTGAGCGTCAACGATAAGTCACACTGTACGGCTCCACCCATATATTGATATCGCCCAGAAAGTATAAGAGCCGCTCTGGTGGTTCTGTGAAGGTTTTATTTAAAAAGGCGAACACTGCTTATACATGTTGTATATTGATAGATTGTTACATCTTTAGTCTTGTACAGTCAACCTCAACCCCTTTATTTACATGTAATGGTTCGCATTCATTCCAAGGGGTTCTCTCCTCTCAGTTAACGGAGCGTCACAACAGGAAACATAAACGCAGATAGACCAGCCTGGCTGCAGCACGTTGTCAAAACATTAAACTGTTACAATGTACGTGTTATATATCTATCTGCGATTTAATAATATATTTTCACGAATTTGTACAAATTGCTTATATATCTTATTCAACTGAAAAAAACAAATATTTGTGTCCAGTGTTCTCCATGTGTGTAAAATATAGTGGCGTGGCACTGCCAGTGTTTCACAAGTTTCTTAGCTATGCTACCGGACTCTTCGTAACCTTTGAAAATAAGTGAACGCTACAATGATTCGGCACTTTATCTTACTTGTTTCTAAAGGTTTCGGACGGCTGGACGTGGTATCTCTATTGACTGTATAATACAAATCTATAAGATACGTGCTCGGATTTACAGGTTTCTTTGTAATTTTATACCACGGAGTTTTTTATGAGCGACCTTGAGTAGCACAGGCCTGTATATATAACGTCAACCAGTGCCTAATTTCGCGGATCACCAATCTGGTGTAACATCCAGTGCATTACCTTTTTTGAATGAGTAGCATTGTATAATGCTTTGTAATTATACACAATTATACACCAATACATCCTGGTGATACATACACCTTTGTATATCCATATCACCATGTCAACTTATTAGACCTGCTTTATCTGGGGGGGGTTATATGTCACCTACTGATAGGGATATATAACACTAGTTTATCTAGTTTGAGAACGTCAGCAAGGTTCCACTGAGAATCGAGCCACTGAACCTTCGCACGACCTATATGCAAGGGTAGGCCTACTGAGATTATGGATATGTGTTGGCGAAAACATGGCCCAGGTTTAGTTCCGAATCTAAACAAATAATCACAATTGTGACTTGACATCCTAGTCCTACACCAATGGTTTAAAGTTAAAAGACTTTTGAGCAACACGTTCCTGACGTTTAATATGTAGGCTTCTTCTGAATAGAATTGATAGAATCGTGAACATTTTAGAATGGGTGGTATCAACCAGGGACATCTGTTAGATGTGGTATATTTGATGTAAAGTAACGTACAATAGTCGTCGCAGTCTCGTTCTCTTCTACTTGCCTTCCATGTACCTTGTGTAATGTCTGTCATTATGCTTTAAATACAGTTTGTCCCAATCCAACGTTTGCGTTGCAGTTGGTTGCAGCTGCATGTACGATTTGAAGGTAGAATTGCCATCTACCGGCCACCCGGGAATCCCCTTGATGTGTTTTATATTAATTTCGCAAACGTTCTTCAAACAATAACGAACGAAAATAAAAAGTGTGTCTTACTAGGGGATTTTAATATAGATCTATTAAAATCAACTACCCATGCTTCAACAATGGAGTTGATGAACTTTATGCAAACCAACTATCTTTTCCCTAAAGTAACAAAACCAACTCGTGTAACGTCCCACTCGGCTACTCTAATAGATAACATCTTTCTAAACTTTCACGAAGACGACATATTTTCTGGAATCCTCTTAACCGACATAAATGACCATTTCCCGGTATTTCACATAACTAAATCTACAACAAATACATCCACTATGGAACATAAGATAAAGCAGAGAATAATTACAGAAGAACGTAAGGAACAATTTAAAAATAATGTCCGAAATCATAACTGGGCTAACGTGTTTGCAATAAACGACGATGTAAATGTTGCCTTTGCAATCTTCAACTATGAACTGTTAGAAATCTATAATGACTGTTTCCCATTTAGGACTGAAACCATCAGATATACCAAAAAATAATTAAAAAACCTTGGGTAACGAAAGCAATTTTAAATTCTATACGCGAAAAAAATCAACTGTTTCGGTTTCATCTGTTAAATAGACTACATCAACATTGGAATATAAACAGTATCATAATAAACTAAGCCATACACTACGAATAGCTAAACAAAAATACTATCAAAACAAATTTGATCAAGTCATCAATGACATCAAGGGAATGTGGAAAGTCTTAAATAAGCTGATGCAACGATCTAAACAAACAAGCGTTCCTTCGTCAATCGAAATAGAGGGTGTCGCCACGTCAGACCATTGTCAAATCGCTAATGGATTCAATAAATACTTTACGGAAATAGCCCAAAAATTAGAACAGGAGTTACCATCCCCCACAAAATTCTTTCAAGATTATTTATTGCAACCTAACGCTACTGAATTTCAGCCGCTGTCCTGTTCAGAGACAGAAATTAAAAGTACTGTATCTGACCTGAAGAACTGTGCACCTGGCATTGACACCATTAAAACTTGCCATATCAAACTTGTGGCGGATAGCATAGCTAGCCCCTTGTCTTATCTTATGAATTTATCCTTGTCTTTAGGATCATTCCCCGACCCCCTAAAGATCGCAAAAGTAACCCCTATTTATAAATCAGGCCAAAAATCTTGTGTTTCTAATTACCGTCCTATTTCTGTATTACCTTGCCTTAGTAAAATATTTGAAAGATTAATGACAACAAGAATGATGGATTTTCTTGACCAGCATAATATAATTACTCCAAATCAATTTGGCTTCCGCTCAAACCATTCTACAGCATCCGCTCTTATCGCATTGCAGAATAACATAATAAAAGCAAAAGAATGTAAAAAGTATAGTATATTGACTTTTTTGGACTTATCAAAAGCGTTTGATGCAGTTAACCATGATATTCTTTTAAAAAAGCTAGATTATTACGGTTTCAGAGGAAAAACACTTGATTGGTTTAATAGCTATCTCACAGCACGAAGCCAATCAACTGTTTATGGTGATAAATTATCTGACCCGTTACCGATCTCATGCGGTGTCCCTCAAGGGTCAATACTTGGACCAATATTATTTCTTTTATACATTAATGATATCTCTACTGTGTCAAATGTATTCAATATTATCCTCTTTGCTGATGACACCTGTCTTCACATCGATGGCAAAGAAATGGAATTGTTAATTAAATCAACAAACGATGAATTGAATAAAATTTCAAATTGGCTTCTTGCAAACAAATTATCGTTAAACGTAAAGAAGACAAAATTCATGGTTGTTAGACCATCAAGGGGTGCACCGAGCAATCTGAATAATCATATCGTTATACACGATTCAGTAATCGAATGTGTAAAATCGTTCAAGTTCTTGGGTATATTCATAAATAATACCTTTAATTGGAAAACCCATATTGAATATATAAATTCCAAACTATCTCGTAATATTGGGATTATTAATCATATTAAACATTTGTTAAACAGGAAAACACTTTTTGTACTATACTTTTCA
>JAQQZZ010051127.1:0-10076 GCA_030265115.1 Mopalia vespertina | reverse complement strand
AACGTTTTGAAGACTGATTTGAACTATTATTAAATGTACGTTTTATAAGGCCGAAAATTCTATTTGCTTTACCAACATTTTTTTTAACATGCGTAAGCCAGTTAAGATTTTTAGTTATTTCAACTCCGAGGTCGCAAACCGAATCGCTTACGTCTAATTGGAGTTATTGGACACCATTCATGGAGTAGTGAAATGGTATTGGTGAACGTTTTCGGGTAACTTTGAGTACGGTGCATTTATTTACATTAAATTTCATGTCCCACATATCACTCCAATAAGTAAATAAATTGGTTTTGTGTAATTTTTTTCTCCAGTGTTTACTTTCGAGTCAGTTAGTAGGTAAACGGTAGCATTCGTGTTTCAAATTCGGCCGAAAGAGGATGGGCTCACAAATCCCTGGCTTTGTTGTTTTTTGTAGTAGGCCTACCCCCCAAAAGTGAGCTGGGAACAGAAACATCACACAGTTAACGCCCAAATGATTCAAATTTAACATCCAAAACATAGAGAAGCAGTAGGGACTCAATCTGAAGACTATTACTGGGAGATAAACAGCAAGTCAAGTTGGACATTATCTCACCGTACGATCATAGATGGGACATTCGAACACACGATCGAACCGTGCCTGCAGTCTAATATTTGATTAAAACCGTCGTCGTTTTTACCTACACGAAAAGCTAGATGGTATTTGATGGTTACAAAATGGCAGTCTATAAGTCATTTCCTCTGGTCGTGTAAATCAGCCGAGTGAATGAACACCGTGTTGTTTGATGTTTTTTAAAACTCAGTACCGGGTGGTGGAAACTCTCAATTAGGCCATACACCGTAAAAGGTGTTGTCCACAGTCCTGCCTAACACGACTCAGATCAACGTTCCACCCACAACAACCAGCTCAGCAAATAAACAGTAACAATCAATGAAGTATATGTTATTGTCTTGTCATAAATGCAAAGTAATGACTATATAAATAGAACTGCTATAATACACCCTTTTTATTTTCTTATTTTTACTTTAAATCGGTTTTCTGAGTAACAAATCCACAAATATGTAAGTAGGCATATTAAGTCATAATACGTATAGCTATAAAACAACATTTTCAGTGATGCTTTCGACGCTGGAAATGATTCAGCATAGAAAACGGATGGAGTCTACTTATTGTACACTTATGTTGTTGTTGAAATATTGTTACCCCCAAAATGTCGGCTACTGATCAAGCACAGAAAAGATGACATACATTGATTTCGATGGCAATTACAGGAGGGTGGGGTGGGGGTGGAGAACACATGGAAAATCGTCAATAAGACACTTAGACTGTACTCCACACAGTGTTAGTATTTTAAGTGAACGGCAAGATTGGGTCGCGAAAACCATAAACCATCAATACGTTTGTGTCACAGTCAGGTCAAAAGAATAAAACATATTTGATTATTTAAGATTAGATGACAATTAACGTGTGGTGAAAGGTCTACTGGTTTGACCTCAAGGTCTTGCTGAACCCCTTGGGCTGAAAATGAACCAAATTTTTTTTATCGCTTGGATTAAAAGTTAGGTATTCAAACTATATGTTAGTGAAAAAAATAAAATCGAAATTCTAATTACAAACAGTAAAATTGGAATATATAATTAGTTTCCCCATGATCATATATTCAAGTCGTAAAACTTTAATTGACTATTTCTGGCACTACAGTTTTAAGCAGACTCTACATTTTCCATGGCGTATTTCTACAAAAACTATTCATGTTAGAAACTTCAAATTTGTACAATTGTAAAGAGCACAATGCGATCTAGTAACCGTTGCCTCACTTTTTGGAAGTTCGTCCTTGATTTTTGTAAATGTTTTCTGAAAAAAACACTGGAATCAGTTTACTAGTTCAAGGGCTATTCTACTCGTTCAACTAATTTATTGAGTCTTATCGTTATTGCACTTGGAGAAATAAACCATGAAAAATGCATGTCTATTTTTTTCTGTAGAAATAATAATTGGATTGTCACCACATTCACATGTATGTAATCCTGAGTTTCCAAGCTTTCCAAAAATATATACATATATATGGTACAGATTTATATTCTTCTGCATGAGAGACTAAATACAACGGGTGTTCTGAAAATCGTCCAAGAGGTCCAGCAAGACTAAGTACCGCGTTACACCTCAATCAAATAAACAAAACCGTATAGAGGGAGCCAGGTTGAGTCAGCGGAAGGACAAGATTCTGAACCACGGCGGAGGCCTGTAATATATTTTGAATAAATGAGGAGAGAAAAATTTGCTTGCCTCCACCGGGATTCTAATATATATATATTTTGAATAAATGAAGAGAGAAAATTTGCATATATATATAGTTGTGATTTTAGAATGCTATCGGAGGTCAACGCACTGTACAGGGTGTTTCGTAGATCAAACATTATGCTAGACAGCCAGGTATGAACGCTATGTTACTAGTATGGGTGGGAATGCTCAATATCTGACGAAAGGCACGCAAGAGTGTGGATGGGGAAATACATTACACGAATGTAGAAATATATATATATATATATTTATTTCTAAACATTAATCACACTGGCACAGGGATGTCGATTTATTCAAACCAATGAAATATCTCATGTTCTAGAAAGAAAAAAAAAATTCCAAATAGATGTAAATATCCAGTTGTTATAGATAACCTACAAACTATATACGGTGAGAGTTGTACACATTTTGTACACAACTCTTATAAATTATCATTGTTGAAATCTAGTGTTTGGGCAAATTAAGTAAATTTGAGGCTTTGTTGTCAAACGAGATCTAGATATGCAGTCTACATTTACGATGGAATGCAGCTGATTCGTTGGAGATGTTATTTACCAGTTTTGACTTTTTCGGACAGAAATAATACTTCGAAATCTAAGCCTTTGTGTGCGTAAAGCTTTGGTTAAGAGTTCGTTACATTCATCTATCAGTATCTTTCGCCTACTGCTTATATTTTATCCAAACTTTCTTTCCGTTTCAGTATCGGGATTTAAACAAGATGACGTTTTCTGATATCTATGATAAACAGATTTCAGCAGTATATCATTTTTACTGAAACTAAATGTCCTCGGAATGACGTTACTATTGGTTAACGTGATTCTTATTTAGGTTAATAACATAGTATTCCGATATAATTAGGATTCTATTTACCGCAAATAGCCATAGGCAATTCATTATAATTTAACCTACGGTTTTATTAACCCCCATAATATGGACAAGCCCGATCAAAGTGCTTATTGCTCATAATCTTTTATTATTATATAACGCAGCAGAAACAAGGCGTTTTCTGTACACTTCGTTACTCCCAAATCTACAAAGGCATATAAATGCTCATATAACATTGTTGGTGTGTATGTTCATCCCGAGTTGCCTTACGGATATAGTAGTGGCTGCAAACATGCAAATGTAGTTTCTTTATGCACTTACGTGTACATGTATCTTGTGTTAGCGAGTAGTATACAAACATTACGCACCGTGATTACCTGTTATGAACCAATGATTATGACTCTTAACTAGTTGAAAATACTCAAATAGACAGGTATTCTATTGTCATTATATTCACACCACGCCTATTGACTGTGCACTGGCTTTAACGTTCTGTAGTTTTAACAGGCGGGGGAGGTCTAAACAAAAGTAACCCGTGTTACTCTAAGTTGTGTCATTTCGGCGCAACTTTACCGTTGTAAAAGGTGTATCTATTTCGGAAACTGGATTTTAAGCAAGCCAGATGTTCGCTTTTTGGACAATTTCGTTTTTTAAACATGGCCCGCCTGATTTATATAGCGTCCATCATATCAATACGTAAGTTGAAACATTTATTTATTCATGTTTTTATTTATGTCTTGTTTATCTTCATTGCATTTAATTTTATTTGTTAAGCAGAAAAACACATTCGGAACATTGTAGCGAATCTTTATTCAAGGGATTTACACTGCATTGCTGCATATTGTATAACTCTATGCCGATTGTATGCATGCATTCATATCAAAGCAACTCACTTAGGTATCACATGTCCGCTTTTAGTTAAAACTAATAACAACAAGTTGCGTTACAATGAAGGGAGGTTTTCTGCAGCTGTACTATTTTTCCTTTATCACACGTCTAGTAAAATATCTGTAGAGGGTTTGGAGGTGCTAAAAACTACAAACGTGATGAAATCCTAATTTATGCTAGACACAGAACGCCGCCGAGGTGTATGCCAATTTAATATGAGATTGTGACTATTATTCGGCGTTTAGTGAAAACCCAAGTCTTATTAGTTGCGTGTTGTCATAAATTTAATAATTATCGACATAGTTCTAAAAAATGAACAATCTTCTACGAATTTATTAAATCGTATAAGGGGACAAAAAACATTCAATAAAACGAGCTGAAACAATAGTATATGTTGACTCGTCATATATAACGCCACGAAAACCTTGTTTTATTTTTGTGGCGGTTTGTTATCTATAGTGTTTCTAGTCAATTGGAAGTCGGTATGTTTTTACGAATATGCTACATTTTGAAAAAACCCTTATACAAGGCAAGATTTTGGTACTATAAAGGTGTCTGTGGGGTGCGCCGTGGGTCTATCGCTTTTTGTTAAATAGCTCTGGGATGAAAGAGAAGCTTTCCGTGACTGGACTTCGCGTGGTGGTTTTTACGCATTTTTCTCTTCGGTTTTTCATCAAATTCCGATAAAGCACTATATACACCAAAAACCCCAAAACAACAACAAGAAAATAAAAGGCACTGCAGTTGAAAAAAATCCACCACATCAACTTCCTGATTGTTTATTTGATAATCGATATATAGTTTGAATTTAGTCCTGAGGCATCACACGAACATAAGCAGTACATATTGCTGTTTTTATAATACGAAACCAAGTCATGTTTGTAGAAAACGTATTTGTCAAATACGTAAAATGCGTAAATAATCGTTGGGACCTGTTGAGTACCGCTTTAATTGTTCTTTGGGTCGTCTTAAAGTCTTTAAGTTCTTGAACCAATCCACTATGCAAAATACAAAACACATTGAATCGACACATATGTATGGGCTTACCTAACTCATGTTCAACCCGAAGCATACTTACATTTAACACATTGAATCGAACTATATCTTTTATTATGAAAGTTGGAACCAGTTGTATTTATATAATTTACATACGATAATAAAAATTTCATATTTAATTTTAACTTTAAACCTTATTTAAATTAAAATTTTGAACTGTAGAAAAAATGCAAGAAATAAAACTGTTCACAAAAATGATAATGCTGTGTTTAATACTACGAAGAAACAATGAAATCATCTTCATAAAATATTCGTCAAATCGGCTATACTGCTAAGCTGTCACTAATTGTTTCATTATGTACTTACGGAATTCGCCAAAGATGTTCGTCAAATACACACCGTGACGTCACGACAAATCTTTAAAACTTCGACAAATGAATTTTTTTTATCTGAATTGTTCCATGAAACGTAACTAGAGAACCAATTTACAAAGGAAATATTCCTAAACCAAATAAATAAACATACAGTCAATTCAATACAGAGGTGTTGTCTGACCAACCAGAACGCCGCAAATTAAGGAAATTCCCTAAAATCCCTTCTATACATATCGTACTATAAGAATGTGTCTCTATAAGCAAAATAACGTTTAGAACGATGTACAAGGCAAGGCATACTTTATATATTGTACTACATTGATACATGGACTGAAGCAGGATTGTGAAGGAATTTTGCGTTCAACTTTGTCACTTCTATCAGTTGTAGCGTTCGGTCTAAACAAGTAAATAGTAGCAGATTGGGGATTAATCCTTCCTTAAACTAGTACTATTTACTTGTTTCATCTGTATACTGTGGATTAACCGGGCTTTTATTTTGTAACAACGTAGTATTCAATAATTCTTCATTATGCGATAATAATTTAATCAAGCAATGTGCTTGTTGTAAACTTTAGTAGTATTTAGCTTCGATAGTACAGTATTTTATAACGAAACGCTAAGCTGCCTTATGTAGAATGTGTCTGAGATGACTTTTTACATAGTTAAGGATTAGTCGAGGGCTATTGACACTTGATATCGTTCTATCTATGGGGATTATGTAACAGGCAAAACAGGAGTTCTTGACAGTTCATCTTAATGTTATTCCACCTATATTAAAGGGTGTTCCCCTGACGTAACGCGACAATTGACCGCAGAAAAATTCCACTAAGTTGATGACACGCGTACTGTGTGACATTTTCGCGATAGCTCATTAGTTGTTGGGTTGAGTGTTGTTTGTTCATGTGGCAAAACATTAACAAAAAACAGAAGGTAAATTGCTCCATCGCAACTTTCAAGAAAAGGGCAATTTGTCGGAATTTCGATGTCAAGTTTGGCTTACCCTTTACACAAAGGCGTATAGGAGAGAGTTGGGTACCTTAAACAGCAAAGTAGTTATAGTTTCAAACGTACCACGTATATGCCTCATATTTCACATATATTATTCAGGTAAATTGTATGGCTTTCCAAAAGTAGCTGGACTTCCTCCGTTTTAATAGTTAAAGCAGTGGTACGTACGTAGGACAATAGCACCACACATATATGGGGAGGTTACCTTCATCTTAGCCTTCATTTGTGACAAGCCCTAAGATGAAGGTAAGGCTGTCCCGTCAATAGAAACACATGGTAGAGGATGGAAAGCGATCTGCCGCTACCACAGGCCCCCAAAAACTTATTTATACTTTTTCTTAAATTTATTTAGATACAATTAACACAATGACTAGTATTTAACCTATCTACAATTTTTTGGTTCTGGTGGTTTCCAATTTTATTTTTGAAAAGGAAGATAACTTTAAACATGTCAATTCGTTTGAAAAATTAAAATATAACATTATTTTAACATCAGAAATGAAATGGCCAAAAGTTAATACAAGCAGATACTTACTGCGTTCGTGTAGTCATTTTAAGTAACCTAATAAACCAGGAGGTGCCCCCTGCGCATACATCGGTGCACCATTCACCATGCACAGGATGTACAATGGTTTTCCATACGACAGAGAATGATATTGCATACATGATACCACATGCAGTACCATAGCTATGCTACATGAAGCTTCCTAACCACTAGAAATAGCCGAACGATACCATGATTCGGAAATTTATCTTCGAATATATGAAAATTGCATGGCCTTACCCTGTCATAAACTATCTCGTTTTCTTCCTTAAACACTTTTGGGTTAGACCGACCCATAAAACGAACACTGGACGTCCATTTTCATGTCAACATCAATCTTTTCTCAGCAGTACCACACTCGCTCAAAAATATCTTCCGCGGCAATTAGGTCATGCGGATTCAACGTTATTTAGTATTCAGAGGCGGACCTTATTTCTGTCGTTTTCATAGGGCTATACCTCGTATATCTATATACTGTATAGTTTATTGGATACGAATTCGCATCTAGCAGTACCGTGGCATTGCTTCGTTTATTCGAAACATTAAATGCTAAACTACTTGGTATGCTTTTTCGTTTTGTCTAGTTATCTGTTTTAGTCACAAAAAGTCGTTAAAAAATAAATCGTGAGAAACAATTGCAATACTATAAGATCAAGAATGTAACACATTAAAACCGCTCAGTTAAAGGAAGAGATTTAACGTTATTTGTAATTATTATTCAGGTTAAAAGACGTGTTAACCAATGCGAATTTCGGCGCCAAATGTTAATTAGGTTTTCTGTACGCCCTGGTTTCTGGCAGGTGATTGAAGGGATTTGCCGGATATACTTCTTGAGCGGATGAAATAAGGAAGTGTGTGTATATGGATGTGTATGGGGGCGGGGGGTTTTGGGGAGTGGGGGATAGGATATCGTCCCCACCAAAGTTTGCAAAGCTCAAAATGGAAGAGCTCAGCCCACATCCCAGAAAAAAGTTAGGGGGATCGACCCCCAATGGCTCCCCTGTACCCGTCGACCTTTTACTTTTGCTCCTAATGCTCCTAACATCAAACCGATCTGTTGTGAGGTTGTTGCGTCTTGTGATTGTCGTATCTTCTTTGTTACCAGTGACGTCGAGGCGTGGTTTAGTTCACACATGCTGTTTGTATGTGGTACTAGGAGTGAAAAAACCTAATTCAGGTGCAAAAGCCCAAGTAAAACAAAGCAACTGGACCTCCGGACACTTCCACCTTAAAATTTGTCAACGATTTTCAATGTTAAACTTACGTGGAGATGAAACGCAAAGAACTGTTTTAAATATGGCTCGGCGTCGGTTTGAACGCTGCTAAACAAAAAGCTGAATGCGCATATATGTATCCTACGTACAAATATGGAGTGTAATTCGCCAAAGATAGGTCTTGAAGGATTCCCCTAGTACTGCGAAACTTATTCCGCACCCAAATAATAATAATAATAATAAAGTTAATGGACGAACGAACGAACGAATGTTCTTCTATTGATGAAACACTTTAGGCATATAGTCGTATTCTATAGACTTTCAAAACAATACACCGGTATTCACCCTCATCCAGACAGTTGTCGTAAATTCATACGCTGTGTTAAGATGAATGTGGGCAAATTTGAGGGTAGCCCTAGGACATTTTGGAATCAATCGCTACTCACATGTAATTATGAATATAGGATTGGTTGTAAATTCCAAATGCTACAAATCGACCGGTGCATCTTAACACGACACAGCTTCCACCCCCTTAAAGCCAACAGTTTGACCACCGAGAGACTGTTGCAAATTCAAACATCAGAGACTGTTAGTACATCGACAACACTTACCTCAGACAACATCCTTACTTCCAACAGTCCCAAACGATTTCAAAAGTATGTAAGCGCACACAACAAGGTAGTCTATTACGATTGAGATTAGAAGTAAGGGTTGGTGATAACAATGCTAATTATTTTATTATCAATATTGCCATCAGCATGGTGAATATACCTTACAATACATAAAAAAGAGTTACGTAAAGTTCAGGGCCTGGTTGTTCGAAGCGCTATTAAATTTAATCCACTATTAGATGACGGTCTATCTCTAACTCGGTCTTAGCAATTTAATCTGGTGTTCGCGACTAAAAGTCTTTGGAGCAACTGGCCCCAGACCAATACCGCAGTTTCGAGTTATGAAAATAGAACAAAAGAGTGACGTTGCTTTACGTTATGAGTTTAATGACATGGTAGGGCAGCATAATTTTTTTAAAAAGCATGTATGATGTGTACAGTATCACAGATAAAGACATTAAAGTAATAAAAGCTTGTGAATGTAGGTTTTTTTATAGGTTCTATTCATTTAAGCAATAAATGAAGTTAATAGTATGAAATAATAAAAGTATGTTAAAAGTAGTGTTATCCACGGAGAACAAGTGTACAAGTCTGCGTCTTTGGTATGTTCAATGTTGGGAACAATTAAAAATAATAAACGCAGATGTTCATCGAGGAAATGCCATATATTGAGACATAATATCATTGTTGACGTCATTTGAGGATTTTTGCCTTAAACTAATTATTTTAAGTAGATTGAATGAGTTTATAACAGCACAAAACAATAAATATTACATATAAGTAAAAGTCATGGAATAGTTAATCACATTATTCATTTAATTCTTCGCTTCTTGTAATATGGAACAGGCATTTGTTTGTTTGTTTAATGGGGTTTTTTAATGTCGTACTAGTGGATATGTCATTAATATGACGTTTTTGTCATTCTGCAATTCTTAAATACGATGTAAAACGTGTAGAAACTCCGTATAAACCCCCCACAACGATTTCCAGAGTCGGCAATTGTAGATGAGGTGGACAAGGTGACTTCATCCTGTGAGCGGTACACCAAGGATTTGTTTGTTTGATTGGTTTGTTTGTTTGATTGGGGTTTAACGTCGTACTCAAGGTATTTCACTTTTATGACGACGGATTGTCCACTTCACATTGTTCCTTGCCTTATAACGTTGGAAAACCGGGAGGATACCTCGTAAAAACCACCCCCCGCGATTGCCGGAGCCACATCGTGTGACTCACTCATATACCTGATGGTTTGTTTGTTTGTTTGTTTGATTGGGGTTTAACGTCGTACTCAAGGTATTTCACTTTTATGACGACGGATTGTCCACTTCACAT
>JAQQZZ010051126.1:0-23418 GCA_030265115.1 Mopalia vespertina | reverse complement strand
CATTATGGAAACGCTTCACATCTTGGTTGTGATAGTGTCAATTATTGTTGGAATACACCGCCGTCATATAAGTGAAATATCCTTAAGCCCAGCGTAAAACACCAATCTATCAATCGACCAATCTATTTGCTGATATTTCCATATTTCCATATATATATATATATATAACACATATGCTTTCAACAAATAATTTTGTTAGCCAAGAGTCTGATAATAATATAATTCCAAAAATATTACTTCTTATATCCATATATTCCACAATTAAGATTTCTTTTCATTCTATTTATTAATATCTCCACTATTTCATTTTTTTTAACCTTGGAAATTAATCTACGTCTACATTAAGAATATTCGAAGTTTTGTTCAAGTCAGTTACTTATATTTTGTTAATAGTTTAAGAATCCTTTGACACTTTTTTTTAGCAAAAACACTGGCTGTGTCTTGTTCATCTGCTGGCCTAATCTATCTTCCTGCTCTATTTTCCAGAGTTTGTTATCTATGCTGTTAAATTGTGAACTTTTGGTACATATTTTTTTAAGCAGTGTTATTTGTTCATTTGTTTTTAAGGTTTGGAAGTTTGTTTGATGAAATCCCTGTGTTCTTTTTTTTTAAAACTTATTTTCAATCTTATGTGGGTTTTTGTTCTTAAGAATTCTATCCCAGTTTTGAAATCTATTGAATTTCTTCTAATGTGTCGTTCATCTCTGTAAAATGTAAAAAACATCATTTCTGAGGCTAGGGGAGCCATTATAACTTTCTTCATTCTTCCCTTCACAAGTTCACAGGGGATTGGAGGCAGCTCACTCTTGTTTGTTTGTTACCAGCAACGTTGCTGCTTGACCATCCCCTCCCCCTAAACCCCCTCCCCCACCCCACGCTGGCACTTTAATATATATCACATGGACAAAAATTACCATAACTATATGGCGCAAAAGCTTTGAACCAGCATCCTGCTACCCTGATCTTAAGGGGACAGGAAGCTACTCTGTGATGTCTCAGAACTGTGTTTATTGTTTGCTCTGTCTTTGTCCTTGCTAATTTTTGTCCGTGATCTCAAGGGTGGTTTCCTTCACCGGTTGAGCTGACCTGCCATCATATGAGTGGACTAACCTTGAGTACATGTACTACTAGTATGTAACACCCCCATGCCGACAAACAAACTAAACTTATACCAGCAGAAATTCTTTGAAATTTACTTTAATGGAAACTATTCGATCCATACTGTATATTCCCTGCCTTTGTTCACCTGTCCTGTTATTCATCGCTTATCAATGTTATTTATGTCCGCTTCTCACATTTCCACCAAATCTCAGATTTTAATGCTTTCGTTTAATATAATCAAGTGATAAACAGTGGCTTGTTCAATGTTAAGTTCAATGTTAAAGGTTCAGTATATGTTTCTCTTCTGTGTGCCTGCCGTCTTTATTGTTACATCATATCGTTAAACATTTGTCTCGTCCAATACTGTGGTCTGGTTATGTTCCATGAAGTATTATGCCTATTTCAGGACTTAGATGGCATCTCAAGCAATTCACAGATAAACAATCACAAAATTAGATATCTGTTTGCACAGCTAAAGCTTTGTATGACAATAGCAAGTCTTCAAACTGCTGCAGAATCCAAGATGTGTTTCTTGCTAAGCTCAAACAACTTTCTGAGTACAATCACATGCACATTAGCTCCCTGGTATTTATATTGATGCTATTTGAATCTGAGATAATCCTATAATTAATTAAACAGCAATAAGAAGGAGCTTCATGTTGCCCTGGTGCTCTCCGAGTTAATGGGCAACATGAAGCCAATCCGTTGGTTGTTATGTCTTGTGTTTGTTTGGTCTTGTTATTGTTTGTTGCCAGTTTAGTCTGGGATAATTTCTTTTACTCATTGGTCTGACAGACTGGCATGAGTGAAATAACCTTAATTATGGTGTTATGCCCCAATCAAACCAACAAACAGGAATTCAATGATGTCTGATACTCTGAGTTACCTACTTGTGGGTCCTAAGCCAAACTCATCAGTGGGCCCACACATTTATAGAAATGTTGGCATGTTTCAGTATCTAATATCTCCCAGATTCCCATGGGCCCTAGGTCAATGGCCTACTACATGTATGCCTATTAGTAAATCTGCCCCTGCAGATATTGCAGGGTCTGTTAGAAGTCGCTGTGTCATCCGATGAAAATCGATATAACACTATTTCAGCTGCAGTCCATGCAGGACTTTACAAAGTTAACTCCCTTGATGCATACCTCCTGATGAGATACAGCTCTGTGATTGGTCAACCAATGGATGCCTTTTTGCTGTATGATTTTGTCAGATCTACATCTAGCAACAGTTAAATATCAGGGAGCTTATTTAGATAAGAAAGTCTTGAAGGTTAAAAAGATGGTGTTGCAGGCGGTCCTCTGTAGTCAAAATGCATGTCTGTTTTAGTAACCTCATAGTGGATAAAGCTGTGTGAGGTCCTTTAAAAGAACTCGAATCACGAATGCTGTGAGGTCAGAGGATCGCCTTTCAAACATTATATTACCTCTCCTGCCAACTTTCCGAGACTCTCATTTGATTGGCTGAAACATTTGCATGACAAGCTTTAGTAGAATTTATAAACCAATTGAATGGGAGTCCACACAGCTTTATAACGAGTATAATGGGGAATGTACTAAAAATACACTTTAAGAAGTTCTCTTCATTGAAAACTACTAAAATAATCTATGGTTCTTTAATATATACATGACGTATTCTAACTGTTCAAGTGTTTTAACATCATGTGACTGTATACAAATTCTTAAAACAATGCATAATTGTTGGTAAATATTATGAGTAGCATGTTTGGTTTTCAATCAAAGACAATACTGTTCTGTTAACATAAAATGCATATTGTGTTTTATAGGGGAAAATTTCATCGTTTACAGAAATAAGGAGTAGTACAAAAGCTACTTAGGAGATATAGCAATGGTGTTAATATTTAAAGCTTAAAAGTAATTAATACTTTTTTATCAAATGTTGATGTATAATTTATTCATGGTTTATCTTTCAGAATTTCAGTTCGCTGGTTTTACCATCGACACCAGCAGGAGTATGGTGGCTATGCACGATGTATCCTTTCTTTGATTGGTCCAAAACATTTTGAAAAGATTCTGTCTAGAATCTGTTTAGCTTATTGGCTGATTGCCATTGTCAGTGTAAAGTATCTTAGGCAATTAAAATATTGTTTATCTCCCCTTACCTAATTCTAAAAAAAACCATCCAAAATCTCCCGATCTGCCAGGACATCAAAAGCACTCAATCTCTAGGCAGTGAAAATCCCTCAAAAGTAGGCAAAATGTTACAATGTGGTTACTGGTTGGGTGTATTTTGCTTGCCTATCAATTGGACAATCATAGTAAAAAAGCACCAAAAAAGTAATACATTACATTATAAAAAAAGTGAATTTTTTTAAAATAATAATTTCTATTAATCCATTGTACTTTTTGTTTTGGTGAAGAGCAAAGTATTTAATGTCAGGTGGTTGAACTTGTTTACCTTAACCTAGTTCAGGGTGATATGTCAGGTAAACTGGGCTATGAGGAGTTCAAACTGCTGTGGACGGATCTGAGGAGATGGAAGGTAACATCCAAACCGTTTTATATTTGTCCTTAATCTTGTTGATTGTTTATTGTGCCTTAGTTTTTGGATCTTGTGTCCTCTCTTATCTCCTCTCATGTCTGTGGTTTCAAGGGTGGTTTCCTTCATTGAATCAGCTGACACACCATCATTCCAAATGTCATGAGGCCCTCTGTCTTGGTTTAGTGGTAACATGTTATTGTCATTGTGTATTGGAGAACTATTTCGAAAAAAAATCTTCAAAGCTGATAGACCCTGGTGCTCTCAGAGCTAAAGGGAAACAGGAAGCCAATGTGTTTGTGGTGTCTGTTATTGTCCTGTATTTGTTCCGTCTTTTCTTTGTTTGTTGCCAGTGGTGTCGAGGGTAGTTTCCTTCACCCATTGGTCGGCACGTTGTCATATAAGTGAAGTACCCTTGAGTATGACGTAAAACCCCAATCAAACAAACAAATCAAAGCTGATAGATTTAACCCAGAATTTTTATGAATAATATAAGTCTAAAGTAAATAAAAAAAAATTCCAAGGAAGGTAATTAAGTCTCTTTAGTATCACACACAATCAAAACATCGAGGTCAACAGTTTAACCTTACTGCATGAAGTTTTGGGGCAGATTTGTAAATTTTCTTAGCACTTTCAAACTATTCCAAGTGTGAAATTTATTGCATCTGGGGGGTGTTCTTTCTATTTTGTGTCCCTCAGAGACTTTTCTTTTCCCCTCTTTTAAGTATGGTGTAAAACCCTTATCAAATTGATTGGAACATGATAGTCACGGAGGAATTATAATACTTTGCATTTTCTACGATAAGGTTTTTTGATTATAATATAAATTGGGTAATAGGGAAGTTTGTACTTCTGACATCAGGTAATTTGACCAATTCTGGTGTTTTTGTTCCCTGCTTTTGGGCATTTTACTGCAAACTGTAGTTCTCTTTTTTCAGAGTGTGTTTAGAAAAATGGATGTAGATCAGAGTGGAGCGCTGTCTTCATATGAACTAAGAGCAGCCTTTAAACATGTTGGTGAGTGCACCCTAAGCTCTAAAAAATTTGATACTTTTGTAAATGTTTGTCAAGTATTTCCTGTTGCCTTTCTTGTTATTTTTGTCTTCAAGTATTTAGAGTTGAGCATTTCAATATCAACTTGTTGTGTAGTATTCCGCGTCTTTGGCATATTTTCATCTTGAACAGAAATTATGTATACAAAATACACAAGGTACGCAGGTCTGATTATCGTATAAGAAATAATCGATCATTATTAACCATTTTATTTCTCCTTGTGTAATATTGTAGGCTTCAGTGTGAGCAACCAAACTCTACAAGCCCTGGTGAAGAGGTATTCCACAAGAAATGGTACAATAGAATTTGGTGACTTTGTGGGCTGTGCAGTCAGATTGAAGACAATGATTGGTGAGTTCTTTTAAGAATTTTATTTCAGTATAAGTATTACATAAATTTGCGTATTGCTATTCCCAATCATAGAATATTTGGTTAAAAACTTTGGGAAGCATAAAAAAAGACAAAATAAGACACTGTGGAGGACTGGTAAATTTTTAAAATATTTTTTTAGGACATAGAATTGGAATTATTTTGTTTATTCAATTGTATAAAATGCTTTATTTGGAAATAATTGAATGTAAAAATTTTAAATGTAATGACTTTCTGTGCATTCTCGATAGTGAATTGTTGTTTCATACATGTTCTTGTGGTTAATTTATAATCAGTAAAAAATGTCTTTCGCAAATACTTTCTGATTGTTTAAAGCTTGTAAAATCTTTGGTTGGTGACAGAAACCTTTGGCTGAATTTAATATATACTAACCAGAATCCAATCTTTGTTTAAACAGAAACTTTCAAGAGCCTTGAAGTTCAGGGAAGTGGTCGAGCCTTCTTCACAATGGAAGACGTAAGCTCATATTAATTTTCTGATAGTTCTTAAAGAGGTGTTATGAAAACCCTTTGTATTACGATTAAAATCTCTAATTAATATATAACATTTCTATAAAATATGAAATATTCGTAGCTGAAAAAAAAATGTTGATTTTTTTTTTAGATAGAATACACAGGTTTACAGTTCCAAGAATAAAACCTGCCTACTTCCATTTGGAATGCAAACAACACCATATATGGTCAACTGTTTGCCACATATGGTCAATTGGGTTAAGTTCAAAGCGAGGCAATTTCTGTTTGGAAAGCCAACAACGCCATATATGGCAAACTGTAAACCTGTGTATTGAGTTTGTATTGAATTTGAGGGGTCTATATTAATCCCTTAAAAATGACTAATCAGTCCTTGCCATAAAGCTTGTGAAATAACCTTAAGTAGAAATAAAACCCCAATTAATCAAACAAACATCCATTCTTATTTCTGTTTACAGTTTGTTCAGACTACAATGTACTCCTGAGATGTGAACAAGCGTTAAGCAAGCGTTGTGGAGGGTAAGGGCGATGCGGCGACAAACCCCAGCTGAAGGGGACATGACTCAAGATCGCTTCACTTCTTAGCTATTCACTTAATGAGGATCTAAATATCACGAAGATCTTACTATATTATATTTATATGATAATACCATTCTGTAGATGTTGTTGTTGTTGGCATAATCTTTTAGTGAAAAACAGTTGTTTAAAAGGCAAATTATATTGACCAATGACCAGTCACTCTAAAAGATATGTAGCTGTATGAGACTATACTGTGGTATCTTCAACCAATAATTCATATTTAGGATATTTCTGTTTAACAAAAGTAGAGGCATTACTAGAAAACACAAACTTTAGATAATCAAATTTGTTAATATAAACTAAGACTTGCGTGATAGTTTACATTTTGTATGCTGAAATGAATGTTGAGAGATCTTTATCCAATTTTTAGAGCTACAATGTAAAATAAATCAATGATAACCATACTGGCAAAACTGTCAGTTGATGTGTATAATTTACATGGTTTTATCAGTCTATAAAAGCAATTTTCTTGACATATTTGAGATTTATTAACTTTTGCTGGATACTTGTACAAGAATAAAGTCTTCTGTCCATCTTTAATTGTTGACTAATATTATTATTATTATTGTTTAACAAATTATTGATAAATTCTGCTCACAATTGAATCTGCAGCCTAACAGAAACTATACATAATATGTGAAACTGTGTATTATATCTTGATCCCATCGGCTTTTATTTCACTTCTGTTTTAAATGTTCTCCTGGAATTTTTATCAGTATTTATATCCTATGTGGTCTTCGTCATTTCTGGTAACTTAGTTTTTGTGTGTGTCTTTTTTTTTTCTCTCTCTCTACGGGTATCATGACTAGGTCAGGCAGTAAAGTTCTTCAATCAGTGGCCAGTCATTCCTACCCCGACGTCAGTGCAATGCTTTGTTTCTCGGATCAATTTTTTATAGATTTAACTTTCCTTGTCCTTTGACATGCGGAACTTTTCAAATGTGATAATTACTACACCTTATGAAAAAAAAATCGTATTTACATAATATGCAAAATGTAAGAAAATATTAACTTTGTGGTGGTCATTTGTATCTAGAGCTGTTTTTCACTTCCGTTTTTAAATTAACATTCTAGTGATGTTTTATAGATTCATGTAATCAAATCCTTTAAGATGCTTATGTGAATATTACTGCTGAGGACTTATATATATTATCCAACCCCTTCCAGCCCGGTCTTGCTTTCCTTTTTTAACCAATTTATTCTGGTATTCTAGATAAGATTTGATTGTTAAATGAGAATGGTACCGATAACCAATCCTTGTGGTAACTGGAATGGTACCGAAAACCTGGGCATTGTGGTAACTGGAATGGTACCGAAAACCAGTGCATGTCATAATTGGAATGGTACCGAAAACCAGGGCTTGTGGTAACTGGAATGGCACTGAAAACCAGGGCTTGTGGTAACTGGAATGGTACCGAAAACCATTGCTTGTGGAAACTGGAATGGTACCAAAACCAGGGCATTTCATGTAACTGGAATGGTACCGAAAACCAGGGCATTGTGGTAACTGGAATGGTACCGAAAACCAGGGCATTGTGGTAATCAGGTTGTTGAGTACATACTTCGCATGAATTGTAATATTGTCTGTAGTTTAGGTGAAAATAGAGCTAATGTTTTGATTGTTTATTTACATAATAATGTTGAGAATAAGTGTCAAACTTATGTTACAGCTCTAATTAAACCTTATCAGCCTAAAACATTTGTTCCCAGATTTTCTTTTATGTTACTCTCACTAATCATCGGTTATGTACAAATCCTTTGTTTAAAGGGCCCACGGCCTTGGTTTAGTTGTTTGCAAGTGCGCTTACTAATCCTACTTCGATGTACCTTTCACAGGATCGAGTCCGTCTGTCGACCATCCGTTATGTAGGACATAGTTTAAATTAGACAGTCCGTCAATAAGTGAAACACTATTTAGTATATGACGTTGACCACGAATCAAACAAAAAGTAGATTAGCTTGGTAGGCGTATAACGAGAATGGGTGGGCTTCCAGCTAGATAAGTTAGCTACGTTAATTAAGTCTTCCTAGCCTTTAGAAATAAGCGAACGCTACCATGAATCTGCACTTTATCTTCCAATATAAAAAAAATGGCCTTGCCTTACAAATAAGACCTACCTTACATGTAGTGTAGGTCTTATTTATAAGACTAGGCCTTGCCTTGACTTAAACCATTCCGACTTCTTCCTTGAACACTTGTGGGTTAGATCGACCCATAAAACGACGACTTGATGTCCGTTTGCCCGTCAAAATCAATCATTTCTTAACAGTATACCTTCTCGAATTGAGAATAAATTTGGCTAGACATGCATGGGTCTCTCCCGGTTGGTTACTGTCCCTCTTTTTGACGTGGTAACAGGCCATACAGCTTCAAAATACTTTTTTTTATTCAGAGGAAGGCCTTATTTCCAGAGGATTCATACGGCTGAATGTCGTTTCTCGTATAATACAAGTCTATATAAGATACGTATTCGCAGCTGAATACGTGTGTCTGTGAGTTGACCGGAGTCCCAAAAGGTGACATCTGCAATCGCAGGGATGGATTTTACCATGTTTCCTCCTGAAAGCGAATGATTTGTTTTCCGATGAAGCCCTACATTTAGCTTGGATCTCTTTTGTTTGTCAAAGATTATCAGTAGAAAAGTGGACACATCGTTATCTTGTCCACAAATGATCTCGCGAGAATATGATTGAGCGTAAAGTGGACATAAGGTGATTTCACACGGGGCATCATCAACGATAACAATCCTGACACCCGATCTAACTAAGCTCTCCAGTATTTTCTTGTGGATTTATGAAGCAACAGAAGCCACTTGTTTTAATTGGACTGCACGCTTGTGATCCTTACATCGTGGATAATGAAAGGGAGCTTCCTGTTGCCAGGGTGCTTTCCTAGCTAAGGGACAAGATGAAGCCATCTGTTTGTGATGTATTTGTATTGCATCGTGTAATTATCCCGTTTTTGGCCAGCTTATTCCGTGAAATGGTATGAATATGCATCAAAATAACACATTTAGTTGGGCAGGAGCCTATTTAGGCCAACCAGAGTATGCCACTATTCCCCAAACTTGGCTAATTTCACCTGGGATATACTATATCCCAGATTTCACATAGCTTTAGAATACGCAAATTAAGTTTAGGCTGAGATAAGTGTTACTCGGCAGGTTATGCATAAAATCACTTAAGCCTGCCGCACACGAGCGATTCTCCGTCGGTGATTAATTGCAAGAGATTTTCCGTCGGCGACAGCTTTTGCCGCACACGGAGCGCACAAGAGTCGGCGATTCTTCTAAAGTCAGCTGACATTTATACCACGTGACTAACACTTGGCATGACTTTTTTTAAAAAATGACTTTCATTGAAAATTGCATAAAAATTTTAGCTTTGATTTTGAATTGATATAGGCACAGGCGACGGAGCTAGCTTATATTATACGTGCGTCAATATTTAAATCATATGACACTATCTCGATTACTGATTGGATGTACAACTTATGGCTGCGATTTTCTGTCACATGTTTGCCGCACACGAGGAGATTAGTCGGCGACGAGTTGCAAGATATCAAACATGTTTGATCCCATGCGACTAGTCGCCGACAGTGTCTAGTCGCGTCGCAAGCCTGCCGCACATGGGGCGATTTCCTAGCGATTTTTAGTCGCCGTCGGAGAATCGCTCGTGGGCGGTTGTCCTGTCACAACAACGACTACAGTTAAAATAATATCCATTCGAAAGAAATCCATTTCCAATAAACATGATCGCTGTGCGGGTTCATAGCATTCACGTTCACAAAACTGGTTACTTTCCAAACAAACTGTGGAGTCGCCATCTTGCCTATATTGCTGTTATCATTAACACATTAAGTAAGCTAAGATTCATGCTTGAACTCCGCCCTACAACCCTTTTTGAGCGACCTTTCATTGGTATTTCATGAATGAATATTCTCCTTATACCTTTCTGAGTTTCATATATAAATTGTGTAATCTGTTACTCGATATAATTGGACAATGTGCGGCTGCCGTAGGAACATGCTTACCAAGTAGCACATTCACGGATCGCTGATTCGAAGGGAAGCGATTTTTCTTATCCCTCTATATTAATCCCAGGTTAAGGGTACAGTATGTTCTGAATCCAAAACCGCTATGAAAAGTGTGAAATCTCTTCACGACGCGAGTTCTGTTTATCAGTTGATTTTAAAAAAATGTATGTCGTATTGGCGACGATCATTAAAGGCCAGATATGATGTGTGCAGTACATTCGATGATTTCTGAGTGTCGACATATACGATAATGCCAGACCAGAAGCCGTTTAACTAGCCTAGTTAAGACTTCTGATATCTTGTGTCGACATTAGAAAAATGAGCGCTACCGAATGTTTCATCGTGCGACCATACTTGTTAATAAAAGAAGAAAAATAGACCTACACGAATTCTGGGAAAATGTTATTTTAAAAAGAGCATGCAGCTACATGTATATAAGCAATTTTTTCTCTCTTCATTTACTCAAAGTATATATAGGCCTACGGTGGAGGCAAGCAAATTTTTCTCTTTTAATTTATTCATACTATATATAGATAGGCTAGGCCTACCAAGTGGACTGAGTCGGTTAGATCACTGGCCTTGTCGCCAGAGACAAGAGTTCGAATCCAGGTGGAGGCAAACACAATTTGTTCTCTCTACAATTAAAATATATCAAGTGGATTATTGTATACTGCCAACCAACAGAGGTGTATCGGATGATACAGATATTTCATCTAGCGGTTTTAGCCTATCTGTGTCTCTGTCCCTCGGTGACACCTCGATTTCTACTTTGGGTGATGCCCATGGTTCTAACGTCGAAGAAGCAAAAATGAGATAATATATAGCGTCAAAGAGAAACACTCCGGCAGCTATGTAGAATATTATGGACCATTCAGATTTTGTCTCCTGCAAAAATAAAAAAATAAAAATTGGCATATAACTCCCGTATAATGGATGTCATAGTTTTGCATATGCTTCATGTCGATCAACAAAAATCTCGTACAATTTGATAATTTCAATATATTGGATTTGACTTCCATGCGAATCTCTTATCCACTCGTGATATGCCCTATAGCGGGAACGACAGGCCCAGTTTATAGTAATTGTGCAATGTGTGAAACGCAATCTTTGCGGGAACAGATGGATAAGCAATTTAAGCGCACTGATTGGTTCGTCCACTTTTCTCTTTTATAAATTGAATCTATAGCATACATGTATGTACCGGATACTTGTCGTAGAATATCTAGTATTATATATCTGACGGCAACATCATTGAACCCAAAGACATTGAGGAAAAAGAGAAAAACTTCAGAACGTGTACAGTATTCTCTAAGAGTCTCATAAAAGCGTCTCTATATTCCTTTGTTTTTAAACCGTATAAGAGAGAATATTAAATGGCACTATTAATTTCTACCAGATTTTATCCATTATGCAACATGTGAAGTATACTTACTCCCTTATCCACCAACAAGCCGGTCAGATATGGGCTGATAATGCCCGCCATTTGAGCAAAGGTATTACAAATTGCCTTGATGATACCTTAAAAAAGTAATACGCAGTTATATGCATGGTGTCATAAATTCAAACATAAACTTTATTTTTTTTTATGATTGTTCCACAGGGACCATGCTTGATTTGAAAACTTGAAATAATTTTTGAGAAAGTGAATATTAACAGTAATTCCGTTATTTGGGATTACACTTTATATTAATCTGAACAGTTACTGGTTCAGAAAATTTGGCAGGTTGAAGCCAGTCCGGGAATCGAACCCACGACCATTGGTTAGGCTTTAATTTTTTTTCATTTAACAATGGTGAATATAGGTCTCGTAACGGTTGAAAGCAGCCGGTAGTTACAACAAACTTCCGTGAAGAGCGGGCCATTATCCCATCAAACACCCGAGGCAACAAGATAATACGAGATTATATCCGTCTCTAACTTAGTATAAGCGTTTGTCATCACTCCAGCTACATTATTTATTGAAAAATATGTTCATATTTCAAATTTATGATTGTCGTAGTTAAGAGAATACACGCAAGAAGATGTATTGGTGTTTGACTTATAGATTGAATGATTAATTAATTAGTAATACCAGCTTAAAATTTTGAAGAAAACAGACAATATTTGTTAAGTGCGAAGTAAAAATCACGTGACAACGCTATGAGCCTATACTACCCGCATGGACCAACTGACGCTAGCACGAAGAATATATTCAAAGAGATGAAAGACAAGACACCTTTGATACCTTATATAAGATGTTTTCTGGCTATATGAATATTAAGTGGATAAAGTTCCCTATCTCTGCCATATCACGTAACGCCTTATAGAAATATAGAGTTTGAATGCACTAAACTGTGTAGTTTCAAGTTTTTGCACTTACCGACTATTGTGTTTTCAATTGATAATGCCAATTCAAATTGATATGCTGAACTTTCTGGCACAATTTATATGCCAAACACGATCTGACATCGCCTAGTTGCTTTCTTAAAAATACGAAATTCCCGCCATTTCTCCGTGAATGTAGGTTTGATATTATAGCAGAAAAGCCAGTAACTTCTATTGTCTGCACACGGAATGGTGTATCTAGCTCATATAAAGATGTAGAATTGAACCGATGGGGATATTAAACCTGCATTAATCCGATAAGTCTACTTAATTCAAGATTTGAGGTCCGCATCGAGATCCGATGCAGAGCAATTACACACATTGGAACGCTTAAACAGTGTAGCTAGAATATTAACCTGCTAGATGTGGCGCTATGTCGATCATATTGGGATTACTGGATACCAGGTCAGCTTTCTGGATAGCATAAGAACAAGAGATCACAGCTATTATCAGGTACGCATTGCAGCCAATAAAGGTAGACAACACAAGTAATGAGGCTGGACCAACGGTGGCTGAAACAGAACAACAGTTAACAAGAAAACAAAATTAAATCATATTTGATCCAAAATACTAATTCCACTCACCACTGCTATAGTCTACTCTTGTTAAGATTTCTTACAATAGAGTTAGTTACTTGGTTTCTTGGATTGGGGTTTCATCGTCCAAGGGTATTTCACTTACATGACATTGGATTGTCAACTTCTCCCTCTGCCCAAGATGGAAAACCAGAAGGAAACGCTTGTGGTGATTTATAATTGATTTACGCTCCCAACCTGAGTTATGCGCATGGTTTGTAATATACCCCTATATTTTGGTATGCAGTGTAAAATTGTTAAGCTTGTACTTGGCTACAATCTACGGACGACGGTTAAAGTCATTGGTGCACGGTGGGTTTGTTTTATTGGGTTTCAATGTCGTTCTTAAGGTTATTTCACCCACATGACGGCGTGCCAGCCCAATGGGTGAAGAAAACCATCCTCGACATCACTGACAAAAACAATACAGGACAATCACAGGACAGAATACAAAGACACCACAAACATATCGGCATCAGGATGCACCTTCAGCTTAGCTTCGAGAACACCAAGGCAACATGATTGGTGCGAGGTAGAAAAGTCAAATTTACTGAAAAACGATGAACAACATTTAAATCGCAACCCTTAAAGAAACCAGCAAAAGCATGCATGAGTTCATTGAAACCAATATGTGATTAACGTATACATCATTAATCATAAATGACTTCTAATTGATGATGTAATTAGCAATAAATATCTATCAGCCTTAATGAAACGTTACCGATTGTGTTAAATAGTTTTCTGATGTTGGTCACCGACATGGTGTTTCTCTCTCGCATAACATCACCCAGATATCCCATGAGTATGGCAGCTGGTGCTGCGGCAATATATGGTAGTGAGGAGAGAAATCCACTCTGAGAAAAAAAGAAAAAAACTAATATTTTATCAATAGGCCTATAAGTGAATCAATTTATCATACTTTTTAATCCATTGCGCTTCAATTTTAACCACTAGATCTAAACAGTATGTAAACCCAAATAAAAAGTGCAGGATCGAGCATAATTTGCTGCACAAACTTGTGCTGTCATTTATGTTGCGTTGTTGTCTGTTGATTTATATGACGATGGGTTGTGTCGTTTTAAAGGGACAAAAAGAGTGGGAGATAAAAACACAAAAAGTTTATAAAATAGTCTGGAAGGTATCAGCTGTCAAAAGTAGTGTCTGTTAGTGTTATTAAAGCAATATTTACAGTTTAAAAGTCTAATAAACTTAAATTTAATTAACCATTCCATTGTTATTTTTTTAAAATAAATTTGTTTTTTTAATTTCCTTTTGAAATCCATAATCTATTTCACAGCTATTATTTCAAAAACTTTCATTTCTTCATTTATTTATTTTTTTGCGTTACACGTTTGTTTTTCAGCCGTTGAGTTCCATTTTTTCGTTTCCATCTAGGGGGAAACCTTTCCATCTAGAACAAATATTCTTTCTGCTGTGTTTATAATATTTTAATACACAAGATTAAAATTCTGACTGTAGCGTAATCGAGTCTGAACAGAAATCTATGAACTATTAATCATTCTGAATAAACGAAACGTACATGGCCTTTTCGATTACCAAATGTTTCCTACCTGTTTAACATCAACGCCTAAAATCGCCTTTAGGTAAGAGGGCAGTTCCGTCTGTAGTGTTATACTGCCCCAGTCATTGCACACATACGCCACACATATCGCCCAGAAAGATCGTGACGTCAGCATAGACAGCCACGGAATTGGTAATTTCTGCTCAATGAACAAAAAAACCGTGAGGATTATTATCTGTTTTGGGTTAATTTACTGTTAAGTATTTGTTTTGTTTCGACGCAATAAAGCCATTCTCTGTTCTTATTTATGGTCACTAAGGAAGACAAATGCATCTCTAAAAGCCTATCAATCATATATCATGTAGCCTTATTTAGAGATACGGAGTGCACACAACTCTGTACTTTTAAGGTATTGCATTTATCGGCTATTATGTGTTCAATAAAAACTGTCCAATCATATTTTATATACTGAGCTTTCTGACACATTTTATATGCCTAACGCATCTTGAAATCGCCCATCAGCATTGTTAAAAATGCAGAAATACGGTTCATGTATCTTTTGGTTATCTCTCATTTTTCACGTACTTTCTCGCGTGTTATCTTTAACGTCACGTGATATTTTATTTAGAATAAATGATAATAAAGCCAATATGTGTGCACTTTTATGCATTTTTCTCGCTTTCACCGTGAATGTAGACTTCAAGTAAGTAAAATAAGCATGTTTCTTAAGACATCGAATTTATTGGGGTATCTAACTTGTATTAAACTGGTAAGTCTGCTAAACTCAAGTTTTGAGCTCCGCATCGAATTCTGATGCAGAACTATGCAGGCCGGTTCGTTTAAACGCTATACAGCTGTATAAAGAAGGCCCATATATATACGTTTTCGACGTGCTTTTATAAAAAATTTATAATCTTTGGTTTGTTTGTTTGTTTGTTTGTTTGTTTGTTTTATTGGGGTTTAACGTTGTACTTAAGGGTATTTTTCTTATATGACGACGGATTGTCCACTTCACACTGCTCCTTGCTGAATTATGGTGGAAAACTGGGTGGAACCTCGTAAAAACCACCCCCGCGATAGCTGGAGCCACATCATGTGACATCACTCATATATACCTGATGGTCGACAAACGGACTCGATCCAGTGAACGGTGTACGAAGTAGGATTAGTAAGCGCACACGCTCCACTGAGCCACGGCCGCGAGCCCATCCAGACTTTGGGGTGGGAACGACATATCATCACTTAATACAAAAATATACGCGTATAACTCGAAACACAGTTCATATATATATACCGCTCTAAATTGTCCAATAATATCTCTTCACCAAAGATAACGGCCATTTGCAAACTATGCAACGTCAAGGTCATTTGGAATTTTAAGAAGAACTAATGTCACTTTGAATTCCAAATAGAATTATTAAAAAAAATCCACTTACCGTATAGGCATTTTCTCCCACAGAATCCACGATAAGGCGATATTCTTTACTTGAGATGCGGGGATGTTTAGAAGGTGAGTCATAGGCTATAAACACCCAAAGGATACACCACAAACAGCCGAGAACACCTGCAATATAAGGTGCCAGGATAATAGACGTCGGAACAAACAATGGTGGAAAACGTATCAATAGTGAGCCGGTTGTCAATATTTGTTCAGACAGAAATAAATCGAAAATTTTATGAATACAGGGCCCTATCCGGTGTTCATAGAAAAGATTAAATTGTTTGTTTAAGTTTCGTCCACACCATATAAAGGGATAAATATGATCAAGCATCAATTTAACAAACATAAGTTACCAAAATCCATTTTGTTTAATTATCGAGGGCACTAACGGAATCTGACAGTTTATGTTTATGAGGATATGAGGTTTTTATATGGCTTGAATCACGAACTTCCTGCGCACGTCATCTCGGACTGCAAACGATCGTCGCCATTATATAACACGTTTTTTTTCTTTAAATCAGCTGATAAAACTTCATCAGCATTATGTTTAGATTTCATCGTTTTCATGAAAATAATGTACTCCTAAACTGGGCCAAAATAACTCAGGTGAATAATGTGCATACGCTAGAATAGGTGTCCGACGAACAAAATTTACGACTTTGTTGCAGATTTATACATCTATGACGACCGAGTGTACGTAGTGATGATACCGCAGTAACGAGAATCTCGCGAGGTATAGTCCATTGTAGCTTCAATTTTACTATAAGAATTGTTTAAAGAAAATGTCAAGTGTCCTCAGAGGAGTTATAGTCGAAGCAGCTTGTCATCACGATTATACTTAACTGAGACTCCACATTTCCAGGACCGGAACAAATACAACAAGATAACACACCATTTTTATTAAGAACTATATTCGAATGTGACAAAACGGAACTTCATAATAGTGGTCTAACGCCAGATACCATAGTAGACACGTTAATTGACACGTCATTGTCCACGCATGTATGTTGTCGACATACGTGATTTATTAGTAACGGCTTTCTGATTGGCTGTTTGCTTCTATAGTTGTCCAATAAAATATTTGCCATCACGTTTTCGAAACCGTTGTGGCAGTGGAAAAGGCTTGCCTTGGGAAGATGAAAGACTCACCAGGTATATAAAAAGCAGCCGGCCATCCGCCCAGAAAGGATTGCTCACACAGCCAGCCCGTGCCCATGAAAGCTGCTATTGAACCCAGATAAATACCTGTTTTAATCCAAAAATAGAAAAGGAGATAAACTTACATAGGCCTATACGAAACATTTAAGAAACGACTGGACAGATCCATTGTTTGGTCTTTTAGAACCTAATAACCAAAATAATAGCAATAAAGAAAACCCCAATAAACAAAGAAACAAACCTTCTATGATCTCTAAATCTGAGGAAGGTTTTGTTTTATTATGTGACAATTTATGTAATAATAAACACTGATGTGCAGACGCTTTATGGTTCTATTGTATCAACGATCTCCATGCTGCTTACTTTGAAATATAAACATTGTCTGGTGTCTGTGTCTAACATCCGTTTTCATCCGTTGTCATTAAAAAATGTTTAACAACACGAGGTAAACAACATGCATTGACCTTATTCTATGTGATTAAAATCCGTATATCCGTCATGTAAGGTATCACGTCAATTTAAGCGTTGTGGTTACTGGTTAGGGTTTATTTAAGGTTAACATTAACCCAAGTAAAATCGTAGTTTATGTTTGTTTGTCTATTTGATTGCGGTTTAACGCCGTACTTAAGGTTATTTTAAAGGTAGACTACTCTTGTAATTTCTGTTTTTGTCTAAAAGATATGTCTGTCACACTTTCTTTTTCGAATCACATGTAGCTCAGTAGCTGTGAAACTGGTCTCACACACGCTGTGTTTTATTGGCTAACTGAGAAGAATCAAGGTGGCTAGTATCTCCTTAGTTACATCATTTTAATTTAGAAGATGTTTTCTTGTCATTATATAAACATTAAAGCATTCACGATTCATATCGTCTGCTAAAAAGCCGATTTGTTTCGAACTAGAGATTTACTGTTAAAAGACTTACACAGTGTCCAGATTTCGCATGTAAACATTGGTATGCAACAAATGAATGCTCAATCCAGTTATTATTTCTGTTATTTGTAGTTTCACGGAGCAATAAAGACTGAAGCTTCTGTAACCAACAAACCCTTGCCTTCTTTGTATTATATCGACACCGGTAGTACCGAAAACTAACCACTACCGTTACAATAACAATGTTTTAGTTCATTTCTATATCCTCAATACTTTTTTCTTTCATCTTAAATTTAGAAGGGTAACAATGGAGGGAGTCCTTCTCAAAATATTTTTCAACATATTGCAATACTTCTTAAATAGTTTTATCTTTTGTTGGTGGTTGAACATGAACTTGCTTTAAAGCTATTACAATGAGAAAGGGGATTCCCAAATCAGAATCTGATGATGCTTAACTTCATTAAAGTTTCTAAGGCACCAAAGATTCCCCTTCAGTCCAAAATCTGTGATACTGAGTGGCCATATTGTTTAGGTCAGCGGTGATAGCCCTGTAGCAACCACTAATGTAATAGAAATCCACTAATGTAATAACTTTTTCACGTCTCGTTTTTTCATAAAACAAAATCATCTATATACGCCATCAGAACAATAAATCTATTAAAAATAACCAACTTAAGACAAACAATTTCAATTTGTTTTTCTTCAAAATTTTTTGATTTTTTTTTTCTTAAATTTTTTTTAACATCGTTTTTTGATCAAAAGTCATCTCTATACATCTTCAGAACAATAAATCTATGACAAATAACCAACTTCACACAAAAGATTTTGGATTTCCCCCATACATTTGGAAGATTATTACATTAGTGGTTGCTTCATAGCTCTTTCCAATGAAGTTTGAGATTTTGTATGCACCCGATTTCCATGGTCCTTTGTCGGCGACAAAGATTCTGACCGTAAGACTGTATCTTATGCCAGATGGTTGTGAACAAACAAAGGCGCATGGGAATTAGGTAACAAGATGACGGGAAAACTTCGATAGTTGGTTGATATATCGACAGACGTTTTTCACGTTGATTCCGTTTGAAAATATTAATTTTTTTTATGTATTTGATAAAGTTGTACCGTTTGCAAAAGCAAAATAACTATACTTTAACATTTTGCGTACTGTAAAATTAAGGTAGACAAACCATCTTACTCTAATTGGTCATTTAACATTCGTCAGGTTTTAAGCTAATACGTTAGGCGCATTCGACTGGACGTTTTCGATAAACACGGTAAAGGCGTTTTCTACGATTTTTGTTCGTTTTTCTGTTAACTGAACACGTGACAGCTTTAACGTGGTACACACTCGTACTTGACGTACTTAACGAAACTTTACGAATGTACCAGTCGATCAAAATTCTAGACAACGGCTTCACAGTGCTTAACGAAAACGTACAGTAGAATGCGCCTAATAATATTAAAGAAGGATAAGGGAAGCAACTCAGTAAATTGCTATCCATTGACATTGAATTTAGACACGGTTCCGCAAAGCAATTGAGATTCACATGTGTAACATTCAGTTCAAACTGTCTAACTCTAAGTTGCCACGTTCTTCACGGCAGTGTATTTAATAAGCACCGTTTGAAATGGCAAGAACTTTTCTTAATAAAAACCAAATGCGTTAAAATTCAACAGGTTTCACAAATTCATAACAATTCATCCTATCCAACTTTAGTGATTCAGAGGTGTTCCGTTCTCCAGTTATAGTGTTAACAGAAAAGTACTTTACGGAAGGACGGAATAACATCATAAATTTGAAATTTAAGAGGCATTGTAAAAAAAAAATTGTGTATTGTAAACGTGGACAAATCATGTGCCTTTTTTCGGTTATTTAATATCCGCCAGGTTAAAAACTATTACGTTTCTTAAAACTCAGCAAAGTGATTATCTTCTCGCGGATGAGGACTGCAAAATTCGGCTTTTCTATATTTTCCCATTAAAAACACGAAAGGAAAAATAGCTTCAGCCTTCCATGCCTTCACGTAGAACAATAATATCAGATTGTGGATCTGAATCTTAACACACATCGAAACTAATGGATTACAACCTCAACGCAATTGTCAACAGGTATCCCAGTTTTATTAAAATACTGAGGATATTTTAGTAAGGAAATCAACATTGATAAAGACATCATATTTGTAACTCTTGCACGGTGTAAAATATATGTACACAAACATACATTTTGGGGCAGGACTTCGTGCTGTTAAAAATGCCTTTGTCCGGCATCCTGACCCCCATCGTCCTACTCCTGAAGTATTGAAACGGTTTGAACTCGGATTGAAATATAATGTTTTCGAATTCAATGGCCAAATTTACCAGCAAAATCAGGATTGTGCTAAGAGCAAAAGGCTTAGCCCCAACTTAGCTTCCATTTGTATGGCAGGATGGGAACATGAAGCCAGAAGATAGTGCGCTAAACAAACTATGGGATGACATATTTTTATCATCTGACACAGACCCGAAATGAACTTGATATCTCCATTGCCACTCTTAATCAGGATGACTCAAACATTAAACTTAAGCCTAATATCAGCCTGGATGGTGTAGATTTCTTTTAGATGTTACGGTTTACAAGGGCCCAAACTTAGATACAGCAAGGATTTTGGATTTTAAGGTATTCTTTAAGCCCACAGATACCCATCAACTAATTGGTAGTTCCTTTCATCCTCCACACACCTCCAAGCAACTATGAAATCCCATGATAAATGTAGCACTCTCGCTACCTACAACAGGCTCGTTTTGTTATCTTTAAGTAACTGGTTCCACAAGGATATGCTATAGGCGACTTCTTCGTCGGATTAAATCCGAAACCCTCCGACAACTGCCGGAACAGTTACCAGATGAACGCAGACTGGAAGAGGTATTTTATCTACATGTAATTGGAACTGAGAACGGCAATGAATTCTTGCCTTCCTCTCTGTTTATCCACGGTTTGCAAACAACGTCAAAACTTTGCGAAAAAGCTAACCATTCCCTATGCTATTTCCAAAATGTAAGAAAGTATTTTGAGGTAATATATTTTGAATAAATGAAGAGACAAAAAAATATAGAAATAAGAATTACCAGTGAATGCATGAATGGGCTATATTTAATAAATAATTATATGAGTATGGGTAAATATTAGGGTAAAGATAAATAATAATATAATCATATCTTTTTATTTTTCAAAATCAGTAACTACATATCGAACGAGTATTGCCGTAAGTATTCTCTTAATTATGATTAAGTAATGTATTTCTCTAATATCTACTGTATATATCCACCACATATAGGACCGAAGACTAGGCGAGGTCTCCCCCCACCCGGGCCAATCATCCCTTTGTGATAAAAAAAACCCAACAACGTTTCATTCAAAATATAGACGTATTTCTATACCTACTGTCATGTGTCTAGTGCGTTGCTTAATTTGCAGCAACAATGTGCGTTATTTTCTGTGAAATAATGACTTGTCCCCTTCGAACAGCTAACAGCCAACGGCGAATAGCAGACGAACTAATTATACCTTCAAATTGTCCCGATCCCGTAGTATTTTGCGGGCCGTCTTCCCTCCATCCCACCATATTATAAAATCTCGTGGACTTATATTATATTTTTTTTTGTAGAGAATTATACTTGGGCTTACATTATATTCATGATTTGCTGTAGTAGGTGTAGCGTATTGCTATGTTTGTACAATCTGGGACACAATCTGTGCTCAGTTACTATGAAACATAAAATCACACTACCACGACCAACGCCCGCTTTGTATGTTTGACACTGATGTTTTAAATAACGGGTGGATGCGTCAGACTGCGCAAACATGCCCACTCATCGACCTATTTTAGCAGGAATGGAGGGAGAATATAGCTTCAGTGTGTATGCACGTTAGTCCTTTAACAGAGCACCAGACTGTGTGTTATTGCCGCTGTGCGGGTTGTATACGGTAACACATCAGCCACCATTTCTAGTACAGCGCTAAAAGACAGCATCACTTAGACAAAGGAATATTGTGTGAACCGTGTTAAGCATCAAGAAGAGCAGTAAATACAGGGCGGATTAACCATGGCGCTCAACGTACAGATCAGTTTTAACCTAAAGATGGTGGTTGCAATCCTTCTGGGGGAGCTGATCAGTGGATTATGGTACTCGGGCTTCCAGCATTGGGGCAGGGACCTTGGGGACCGGTATCTCATCACGGCTATCATATGTGATGTGGGACTTGTCATTGTTCTGCAAAATCTCTTGGCGTAAGTGTCCATGTTAAACGGGATGTTATATCTTCTCCTAAACACATGCGCACCTGTCAGATGTGCTTTGACGGAGGCTGCATGAGTATTGCAGTTGCGCTGCAAAATCTATTGCCTTATCGGCCTTTCTCTTGGAAGTATAATATAATCAATTATCGTCTTTAGATATTATATTTCTATTTTTAAGTGCATGTTCCGTATAACCTATAGTCAATTATTGTAATTAATATGTTTCTGTATTCAGATGCGTATAGTTTTAATATCTCCTGGGATTGCATTTAGACCAACGCCTATAGCTGTATTGTCTGAAATATATTGTTGTTGTTGTAATACAGGTTGCTTATACCATAGTAATAGTGCCATAGCCGTATTTTCATGTATCTATGGGAAACTTTAAGGACTCTCCCTGTGAATTTTCGCTCTCTTTCTAAAGAAAAATATTGATTTGAAGACCAACACTTGTCCAGCTACCAACGTCAACGCTCTCTGCATGGTACGTTGCATATGGTGTATGTCGGTATGCCTGTATTGTTCATGAGCATGGATCATAGACTGCATGGCCGTTTGGTCCTAAACTGATGTGCAACAAAAACAATATGCTTCATTATCAGTGTACGTCTGGACGCATATGCGGCATAGTGTGTAGCTATTGTATCAAGACTTGGGAAAAGAATGCATTCCAATCTAGGTTTCACTTGACTTCTTGCCACAGCATCGTGTACACGTTATTGTATTATGACTGGCACAAAGCCGAGAGACTCCAACTCTGTTTGTTCCCGCTGAACATATACTGACTATAGGAATGCCACAATGCAGACTAAGAGACCACTATATCTATAAGCTAAATGGGATTCTGTCTCTTATAATGCATGCTTTCGGCCAGTCTAAATAAACATAGACTGGATCCACCAGAAAACCGCGTGAATACCACGTGGTAAATATATTGTGGTTAAATCCACCAGAAAATCATGTGTATGTCACGTGGTAAATATCTTGTGGTTTAATCCACCTGAAAACCATGTGAATACCACGTGGTAAATATCTTGTGGTTTAATCCACCATAAAACCATGTGAATACCACGTGACTA
>JAQQZZ010051115.1:0-10076 GCA_030265115.1 Mopalia vespertina | reverse complement strand
ACTGCATGCTTGTGCACGTCGGAGTTGCTGTGTGTCATGATGTCTTTGACAACGCATTTACCTCTTATAATAATAATAATATCTCTTTTTTGACTGAGTATATATTCACAAGGAAGGTATAGTTAAATGCTTTAAGATCATTATTTGTGAAGGAACAGTGGGGCTTATTGAATTGTTCAGCTGAGTAGGTCCTATTTGGGAAAAGTAATCCGGGCAGTGGGGAGAGCACATGGTGGTTTTAAGACATAAGACGTTTTTAATGTCAGTAGCTCCGTCGACATTTGCTCTGGCGACAATTGCGTCAGCGACATTTGCCCACGCGACAATTGGTCCATGAAGCGACAGTTGCTGACATATGTTGCTGTGACATATGTAGGACATTTTGAGACTCCAACATATAGTGTATATTTAGTCAGAATGAGTTTGGAATAGATAACCCGCATCTGGACAACAAACTGGAAACGGAATTTGAACAGAAAGGTCGAATTGACCCAGTGGGAGATTTGGCTCAGAAGGACGCTGAAGTCAGTTGCGTTTGCGACCTTGGAAGGGTCGCGAACATCGCTAACAAATTTAAACCTCGACCTTACCGCCCCCGCCATGGCCATGACGTGAGGATGGCTTGATTGCTAAATATGGAATGTCGAGGGCAAGAGCGTCGAAATTATAGCGATGAATATAAATGGCGACAATCGGCCACCATAAGCAACATATTCCCCTCTAGTATGAGACGCAAAAGATGAATACAACCATACAAGTTATATATCTAAATGAACAAGCGTTTTGTCATCATGGTCCACTAGTTTTTGTAACATAAGTTAAAAACATATCTACTAGTCGTTGAAGTCACGAGAAAAAATAAAAAATAATAGGAAAAAATCTTTCCTTAAATTATTAATCGCTGCTGACAATTTTGTGACTATTTCTAGATTTAATATTTAACATAAAGTAGATTAGATATACGATATTTTCGTATCGTATTTTCCACGCAGCATAAAATAATTTATTTTCACGAGAGCGAAAACACCCAGTAGTATGAATATATATATGAAATTTGTAACCCAAAGGCCCCGGGTTCGAATCCCGGTGGAGGCAAGTAAATTTTTCTCTCTTCATTTATTCAAAATATATGAAATTTGTTTTATTTATAAACCTAGATATATGATTAAGTATGAATATATATATGAAGTATATGAAGTGTGCGCGTCTACTACCAGAATCTGAAAGACAGGACGAACATGGTCTTGCTGCTGCTCGTATCGTTGGTACTGTTTGGTCATAGTCTGGCTATGGTACCCTGTCAGTGGATGTCACCCTGACTTCTGTGACAACATTCAGTGTACACCAACAGAGCTACTGAGACAGTCCTGTTCTGAAGGCAGAATCCAACCAGGTGGAAGTGTGTGTGGATGATGTGATACCTGGGTGAGATTGACTACTCTCTCAAAAAATGTAATTTACCCTTACCCATTCCGCATGATGTAGAGTGAAATGTGTTTTAAATTAGGCTTATTCTCTGTCCTGTCATTTCATGGTCTACCATATCTTCCCATTGCAAGGGCCAAAATGCGTAAGACGAGACTTCAACAGTATTACCCCTTGCTGCAATTCGAGGCAAAAACGTGGCAAAAATTTAATTGGACTATTGTAGAAACAAGCAGCCAATCAAAAAGCCGTTTACATAACATTGTCGACAACAAACAAGCGTGGCGCCACTGTCAATTAACGCGTCTGTGATAATGTCAGGACTCGTTAATTGGACTACGATCGTGTGTGTATATTACATGTATAGCCTACTTGTCATCCTGTGGTTAGATCACCTCTGATCTGATTGGGTGCGTAAAGCGATGCCATCCGAAAGTAGCTGTTAACTCAGGTTGTTCAACCTTTTACGGTAAGATAGGAAACAGAGGCTTAATGCTACTATCTTCTTTTCCGCCTTGCCTCGAGAAGATGGGTCTACCAATGATTGTTCCTTTCCCCAAAAAGTTTGGATGAAATTAGCGGTAGGCGATCGGTCTATTTTCTTCATATCTTCTAAGACAAAGAAATAAGCAAAAGTCGTGCTGATTGATTTTTAATATTTGAATTCCCTTATTCAGACTAGTAAAGTGTATTCTAATAGTGTGGAGGACAGTAAACCCAGGTGGTTCTTGAAATTGAATAAAAACAGTTAGTGGTGAAAAAAAGGGGATAACTTTTATTCGTTAGTTTAGTGTGTTTGGATTTTGGGAGTAATTATTTCAATATAGTCCTTTTAGTACAGGATTGAAGTTTTGCATTTAGCAGTAAAATGACAGTGATTCTGTACAATTAGGTATGATTGTATAGTATTACAGAGGCCGATCAATTATAGATGTGGGTTTCTCAAGGATTAAAAGCTAGAGGCGTTCCTGAAACCATGAAGTCAATCCATGAAGCCTTATGTTATGTATAGTGAATCAACTCCTAAATGCCTGTTAAACAAGCTCAAGTAACAGTTTAAGAATACCAGAAAGCCAAAAGCTACCAGGTCACTTGAAATGAGTGTTTATCGATTGCAATGAACCTGCGATTCCTTTAGACTGTCTTTTAAGGTTCACGGTGTAGGTGGAACAAGACAAAGCAGAGATAAGAGCAAATGGTAATTCATCGAACGACAATGCATTGAGTGAGTCTATAGGTCCGCATCATACAGATCCTGATTTATTATTTGGTGTTTAACGGGGGCACCGACACTTAGCCTATCCGAGAGCACCCTAGCACAACACCTACTCTCACAAGGTACATTTGTGTGTGAGTGTGATTGACCACTATGTAATACATTTTGTATCAGCTTTCTTAATTTCTGTCAACTCAGCTGAACCAAAGGCCTGGCAAGAAGTCTAATTATAGGACAATCCGGAAGGTCTTTTTAAAAGCAAATATAACATATAAAGATATATTATTGCTCCGTATGATGTCATTATTAGAGAAACATCTTTCATCCAGGTATCAGGGAGTTTAGCTATATGGAGTTTATTGCTAGGGTATTGCTGCAGAAGTACTGAAGTTCATTCAAGTAGTTGTTCTGTACAATCAAGTCCACACACATGTCAGCATTGGACGTTTAGCCGTGATACCTGTTTAGACCAGGCTTACATTGTCTAAGAGGAATTCCAAAACTATTTCCCTGAACCTTTATGTACATGAAGTTATTTTGTGAAGTGAGATCGATAATGTGTTTCGTGACACTTAATTTCTATAACGGATGTTGTACTGATGTTTTTGGCTCTGACGCTGCTTGTTTTTCTGTGCACTGACGTTTTCTTCCATGTATTGATGTTTTTGGCGGTGTAGTGACGTGTTTGGGTGTGCACTGGTGTTATTTGCTGTGTACTGACGTTTTTGTCCTTGTACTGTATAGTCATGAGTATAGTATCAGTATTAATCATATATTCTCTTCTATTTAGTGGAATTCAAGCGCGCATCCATGTGATGGGTTATACATGAGTTTCCAATAACAAACAATAAACTTTCGTCTCGAAAAATTCCTTCCTCACTTTAGTAATCTGTTAATGTCTGTTCTTGCTTGCTCCCTCTCGCTTACTCTTCTACCACTAGGGTTTTCTGTTTCTACTTTTTAAACCAGGGCCCGTTTGAAGCGGTGTTATAGTCACTTTTGATTGGTCACTTGTTCAAAAATAGGCGTTACCCAACAATGACATCTCAATATGTGAATTCTTTTTGGTCGAATTTTAAACCAAAAAGAATTAACAAAATACTTTTCATTATTTTGTGACCATCAAGCACCATCTAAATTTTCAACAGAGACTGCCACTTAAGAGTAAACCGTCGCTCATTTTGTAACCATCAAGCACCATCTAGCAGACTGGGAACACTGGGATGAACCCGCGCCATCATCATCTAACCTGGAAGTCACGAGACGGCGCTCTTCTTTTAGCGACCGTAATGAAAACTCCAGCTGCTTAGAAATGTGAAAATGTGTTATGTGGGTCATCCTTAAACGGGAAAAAAATGATTTAAGAATTATTAAATTTGTAGGCATCTTTGAAAACGGTATTGCATTAATCTACAGCTGAAATACATCAGGGGGTAATCGGACACCCATTAAAAATCAGCGTTAAACCAAAATCACCACTTGTTGGTTATATACAATTACTCGTCCAAAAGATCTCTTTCAGCATTTTACTTAATTTTTAACATCACTAGCGCTCGTTTCATTGTATAATATGAGAATATGGTAATATTATGCACATCAGCTAAATAGTATAACTGTGTATAGTAAGCCCCGCAAATGATTGACCAATTTAGTTCTTACATAATAGACCATGTGCATTTGGCAGGTCGGTTTACAGTCCACAAATAATTACGTGTTTAAGCAATACTGATGTGTGTTTTCAGTAACATTTAGCTTTTTCCTCAATATCTCCAAATATATGACTTGAATAACAAATTAGATTTTTAATAAACACGGAAACGAGTATACGTCAGGCAATATTAAAAACTATCACGCGGTATCATATATTTATAGGATAAGCACGTCTGTATACAAGTTCGTGAAGTCCGCCTGATTGGCTAACCAATCCGATGCTTATCCAATTGAAACTTCGCTACTGACGGAGTCTTAACCAAATCGGAGTAATTGAAGATAGTGAACCGAACTAAACTCAAAAGTGTACGACGTCTTAAAAAAGAGAGAAGTAAAAGTGTACGGTCTTTTTTCAATTGGACTTGATTATTTTTACTGTCTAATGTATTCAAATAGGAAGACTGGCCATTTAAAATCTGAAAATATAAAATAACTTAATATGCAGTGGAATGTTTTTGTAGTATTTAAATTGTGAACTTCCCGATAACAGAGAACTTCTGAAGTCATGTGCTCAACGCATTGTTTGTAGTCTTCTTTCTAGCATAAAACATGAGTTTATGTGGCTATAAACCGTATTGTTATCTCAATTTGTGCTAAAGTCATTAAACGTATCAGATAGGCTTGGCTGGTCATTTCTTATCAATTTATATCGGTACATGTACACAATCCAAGGGCTTGGTTGATGTTACTTGTTGAATGCAGGACTATATAAACTCCCCGGATGGTCAACACGGGTCTGGTTGTTCAGTCCTAGACGATGGCTTGTATGCACCATCGCAGTGTTATTGATCTGCTCAACGACTTTCTTTTGTCAAATATCTTACTGCATAACAACATTGGTATATATACTTTTACTAGAAACCAAAACCTACCTTATATAGGCAAGAGGACAAAGATAGCTTCACAGCTTCAAGGAAGCGGAGCGAAGCGCAGTTTGCATTAAATACTGGACTTATTTATACACATTCTTGTCAAATATATGATCAAGTTCTTTTATATTATGAATGTAATTATCTCTAGCATTTTTTTAAATTTTTTTGGAGAACGACAAAAGATAAAGTGGGCCGTTTTTTTTTTGGTGCGTAGCAAAATAGTGTGAATCAGTGACAATCGCTGTGGTGTAATCTGTCAGTGACTACGGCAAGCCGTTTTATCACTTCTACGTTTATTCTTCATATGTCGAATAAGTTCTGCGGTTTTTTTTTTACTTATGTACAATTCTTTTTTACTTATGTTAAAAAGATTTTGAATTATGTGAAAACAATTTCACATATGTAAAATAAAAATTGATTAAAAATGTTGAATTATTTTCAACATATGTGAAATTCTTTTTCACATAAGTTAAATAAAACACAAAAACCTAACTTTTTCACGTGTGTGAAAAGACATTTCGATATACATTAATTTTGTTCAGAACGGCAATATGTTGTGGAACTTGCTCTGAATACAATCCTGAATACCAAGTATTTATCGGAATCTCCGAATTATAAATATAGTGTTGTCATTATATTGGCGCTAGAGATCTTGACTGGGGCAATTGTTTCCGCTATAGGAGCAATTGTCGCCGGAGTAAATGTCACAGGAACAGCTGCCACCGGAACAAATGTCGTTGAAGCAATTGTCGCCCAAAATGTTACTTTATGCCCGGCATAAAAATGGATTTGTCCAATGTGGTGTTCAGATATCATACTTAGATTTGTACAGTCATCTGCAATGGTTGGCTGGCCAATAAACTAACTTACATCAGTTCAACGACTCAATGATCATCAACCGGAAGCACCTGTTTTCCATAGAAGAGAGGACAGCGGTGAGACCAAAGGTCAATTAATTACCAACGACATACACTACATATCCACAGTTTACAAAATGTATTGCCATCTATTCGTCTTCGAGATAGACTAAAGCCCTCTACACTCAAAATCAGTGTCTATCTCCGTACATAATACCATTCATAATCGCCACTGATAAGTAGAAGGTTTTCTCGAGGATGTCCAGAAAAGGGTGAATAAGGTCTTTGTGGGCATTTCAGCCTGCAGTTGTTTATTAAATATCTATGTCGTATACTTAATTCGTAAATCCTCGTTTGGTCGTTTCTAGTCTAAATCTTCACACATACTTTCATTGTTTGGCGACAAAGTTGTTTTACAGACAGCCAGCTGAACAGACGATATAGGGCTTTAATTGGATGTTTAAACTTTAACCCTGTTTTGGCAATCCTCGGGAAACGGGCATTTTGTTATTAGAGACTACAAAGAAAGGAATTGTATATAACGTATGATTAGTGAGCGTAAAAGCCCCAGTGTGATAGCAGGTATAGCTTGGATATATCATTAAGCATTCTGGACAACGACAAATATACAAACACCTGCCATGATATAATCCTTTTAATCAGTGTAAAAGAAGACGTAGAAAAACGCAGGGAAGAAAAGGGAAATTCATTAAACAAAACTTTAATTGCTAGAGTTTTTTTTAGAAAAAAGTATCAACTTCAAATATATCTTTTAATCCAGCTGATGTATTTTGAAACCTTTGTGAATACGCTTGGGTAGAGATCGGGTCTCCGAGAATGAGTAAACGACGCCACGCCCGTCTGGATCCATTTGCCGTTCTTTTTACATGCTAATGGGCCTCCACTGTCCCCCTGTTGAAAAACAAAATAACACATTTGCAATTTTGTATACAGAAATAAAATGTATAATAAATAAGGTATCAATGTTGGACGGCATATAAAATTATATGACAGTCCAATACTAAAATAAAGACTTCATTAAAACCTTTAAAATAAAGGTAATGGTAATAATTGCCCGGGAACAACAACAAGAAAGGAACTTCATGATTGGTACACATATATTCGCACTAATGAGGCTGGCTAAGTCACGTCGTGAAGGACTCTAAGTCGTGAAACTAAATGAACAACAAGTGGCTTTCAATCTGGCGTGATATAGGTAGGTTTACAGGTATGGCCAAAGGTACTCACCTTACAAATCCCTTTTCCTGTAGTGCCCACACAAAGCCGGGTATTCATGTTAACACCATAGCGCCGTGAACACGAAGAATCAGCCTGTATCGCTAGTTTGGTCGACATGGCGGTCTTACTCACTGCACCACCTACAAATAAAAAAATAACAAAACTCGCTTATTTCGTGACTTCTCTATATAGGCCTACTGACAGTGTTGCTTTTTTCTTTAGCACTTTTCACCTGATCGAAACCCTGCAAACCTCCCAAGTATTATTTCTTTTCCAATATGTGTAAACTGTTAAATATGACAGGAAAGTGACAGGATGTTACGAAAAATGGGACTCCGATGTAGGCCTATTGTCAAAGCAATATGCAGTATACGGTGCATTGACAGATACCTGGATCTACATAGTGTTTATTAATTGATTGTTGCTTTAGGCTTAAATGGGGTTATTTCTTTTGTACGACAACGGCTGTTTCTCATTGCATTGTGTTTGTTTGTTTGTTTGTTTGTTTGTTTGTTTGATTGGGGTATAACGTCGTAATCAAGGATAGTTCACTTATATGACGACTGATTGTTCAGTTCACACCCTTCCTTGCCAAATTACGGTGGTAAACCGGGAGGAAACCTCCTAAAAACCGCATCGTGTGACTCACTTATATACCTATGGTTCGCGACCGACTCGATTATATGGACGATACATCGACGTAGCATTAATAAGCGCACATGCTACCACTAAGCCACTGCCGCGGGCTCACTGCATTGGGAGTAGTTTTGAGTTAACCCTAGGGCGCGGCTTTGCTATTATATAATAAAGAAGAGTTGGGTGGAGTGGGGGGCCTTTTTTTACTATTTGTTCATTCACTACAGAATAAGAAAGGGGCAGCGCGGCGATCTCGCAAGAAGTAGTGAGCACCACTTGTGACGTCATAAAGTCACCGGTTGACGTTAAGCCAGTGTGTTCTGTGAGTTTAATTTGTTGAATAGAGAAAGGGTATGAATGAATGTGTTGAGTGGACGGTTGTGGGTTTTTGGGGTTAATTTTTGAGTTAATTTTATGCATGACCGTTACACGCTATGAACAGTGTAAATGGCCGAGACGGGGGTAAAGTCATGTTATGCAATGACTTTGATGTTGAACTTAAGAACCAATACTTAAATATTACCAGGAACAGCGACTACTCGAGTCATAAAGTAGAATCCCAACAATGACAGTAGCAGTTATTTCCCTTAGCCATTCATAACCAGCAGGCATAACACACCTCAACAGTTTGTCGGAACTGTTCGAAGCAGATAGCGGCCAAGTCATTCTACGCTTGGGAAAATGTGGTTTAAAACGTATTGTATATTTTGTGAACCGATCATGTGCATGCGCAGATGCTGTAACTATTGATAAATGCGGTGCTGTGAGGTGCTACCGGAGGTATTACATTAAGGCCAAATGCAGTGCGAACGGGGTGCGTAGCACCGCACTACTGAATAAGGAAGCGGTGTACTTATTGCTATAATGGGGCGGTGTTATTTCTTCCCGGGATGCTCTACGTGCGGCGGAATCTCGTGAAAGGTGACGGGAGGTGCAATGTGTACTAGGTGACTACAGGTCGTGAAGTCTCATTCTGGGTAGCGTGTTCGTTCTGAGATCGACTGCGGCGAGGAATGTTTTAGGGGTAGTCAAACCTGGCATCGGAAGCGGCTAATGGCGCCAGGGCGACCTCCCAACTCGAGCAAATGCCCGCCTGCCCGCACGGCCGCCCATGTTATGTAGATATTATGCAAGCGTTATGCGGACGTTACGATGGACGTTATGCTGCTGTTATGGGGGAATCACGAGTATTACGACGAGCGTAATGTGAGCATTACGACGGTGTGTACGAGCGTCGACGCCCGCATAGCGACAGCACACGCCGGTGTGGCGCCCGTTGACGCCCGTCTGCAAATTTCCGTTTGTCCCCATTCCCGCACTGCACTAGGCCTGCTGAATAAAGAACAACACTTTCTTATTATGTATGGGCTATACACACCCGTTTTCCACTCATAAATAAAGAACAACTCTTCTTTGTTATGTAGTGGGGAGCGGGCCCGGAGCTTCTCTATACATTAATAGTAACAAATCTGGGCGTTAACGACACTGACGTCAGCACGGGGGTTTCCATGTCAGTGGTGACCTCATAGTCGGTATACTGTGACCAACGCGCTGAGGCAACACCGCAACGACTAAAATGATAGCAGTGGTCTCATTATATCAATATAGTATGGCTAGGGCACCAACACGAACACTAGGGGTTAGCGGTGACCGCAAACTCGGTATACTATAGGAGTTAACGGATGGGACAAAAACACAAGGACGAAGAGGTCAAATTTTACCTTGTCCTCGGTAGACCAGAAGTTAAGCGCCAAGACACCAACACAACAATTATGAGGTTAAATCGGTGGGTTTGTACTTGGTGGAACGGTATTAAACCGCTATAGTACACAATCATGATTCCTCCAACGTAAGTAGTAATTGGTATAGAGTATGACATAACCGTTTGTGCACTAACGGGATAACTCTGGGTTAAAACCGCGACCTCTCAATCGGTATATACGGAGTTAACTGCTGGAAAGTTATATAATGCTTAGCGGATATCAGTAACCAGTAGACACATGTCTGAACAACCTCGGCCATTTCCGTCCCGTAAATAATCTCGGATGGAGAGCTCATTTCAATGGCCGTCGTAACGATATTGAATATTCATGAGCTACACCGCTCTCCACTGTTTGGAGA